>VNJZ01007553.1:0-26971 GCA_008042795.1 Drosophila asahinai | reverse complement strand
TTATTGAACAGACGGTGGCGACACAGGTTCTGCCTTACTATGCCAACAGCCATACGGAAGCATCGTTCTGCGGTCAGGTCATGAACCGTATGCGGCATGAAGCCCGGAAGGTTATTGCGCGCCTGTGTGGGGCGGAGCAGGGCTTTGCGACAATTTTTACCGGCAATGGCGCCACCGCAGGCCTCAATCGCCTTGTGCATCTGCTTGGGGTGCGGGATGCCGTGCGGGCAGGGGCACGTCCCCTTGTGCTGATTGGCCCGTATGAGCACCATTCCAACATTCTGCCCTGGCGGGAAAGTGGTGCGGAACTGATTGAAATTGCAGAAGCGCCGGAGGGTGGGCCGGATCTGGCGCAACTGGAGGCGCATCTGGCCGCAGCCGCTCCGGACCGTTTGAAAATTGGCGCTTTTTCCAGTGCCTCCAATGTGACAGGCATTGTGACAGATACTGATGCTGTCACGCGGCTTCTTAAAAAATACGGTGCAAAATCTGTCTGGGATTATGCCGGGGGTGGGCCCTACCTGCCGATCGACATGAAAGCCGGGACAGATGCGGAAAAAGATGCTGTTGTTCTTTCCACGCATAAATTTATTGGTGGTCCCGGCGCGTCCGGCGTACTGATTGTGCGGGAAGCGGCTGTGGCAACGCAGGAGCCAACGCTGCCCGGTGGTGGCACTGTGCGTTTTGTGTCCCCCTGGGGGCATGACTATTCAGGCAGCGTCATCGCACGGGAAGAAGCAGGCACGCCGGACGTTGTGGGGAATATCCGGGCGGCGCTGTGTTTTCTGGTCAAAGATGCGCTGGGTGCGGCATTTATGGCAGAGCGGAATCAGGCTTTGTATCAGCGGGCTTATGCGTGCTGGCATGCTAATCCGCATCTGGAACTTCTGGGAAATGCGCAGGCAAAACAACATCTGCCGATCTTTTCATTCCGGGTGACAGATTCTGAGGGGAACAGGATTCATCATCAGCTTTTTACCCGGATGTTGTCAGACCTGTATGGTATTCAGGCGCGTGGTGGATGCGCCTGCGCCGGGCCGTATGCGCACCGGCTCCTTGCTCTGGGTGAGGCAGAATCCATGCAGATGCATGAGGCCATCCGCGCGGGGCAGGAAGTAGAAAAGCCGGGCTGGGTGCGGCTGAATTTCAGTGCGCTGATGGATGATAGCAAAGTTGATTATATTCTGCATGCCGTGAATGAACTCGCGGAAAATGCGGCATCTCTCGCACGGTCTTATGTGTGTGATGTTGCGACAGCCCGTTTCCGCTATCAGGAGCCGCTGGCTGCGGAATAAGACCGGAAAAGTTCTGCACACAGGCAGAAGAGACACTGAATTTTCTGATATTTTTTGACGCAGTCCAAGCCACCCTGTTCCCATACGGAAGCAGGGTGGCTTTTTTAATGGAGAAGGCCTGTTTTTTAAAAAGGTGACGTCGGCCCTGATTAACGGCAAAACGCCCTGAGTAGTCAGAAGACTGTGGGGGAGGCAAAATGCTGAAAAACCTGTTCAGAGCATGGGGGCAGGGTGACCGGGCCGGTGCGGTGCGGGATACACTGGCGGGGCTTTCTCTGGCCTGCATGAATATCCCGCAGGTGCTGGGCTATGCCCGTATTGCAGGCATGCCTGCGGTTACCGGGCTGTATACGGTCCTGCTGCCACTGGTGGCGTTTGCAGGTTTTGGGTCTTCACGGCATCTGGTGGTGGCGGCAGATTCCGCAACCGCTGCTATTTTTTCCAGCGCGCTGGCGCGGATGGCTCCCCCCGGAAGCGCGCATTACATGGCGCTTGTCAGCATGGTTGCGTTACTCAGCGCCGGGTTCCTGCTGGTCGCGCGGCTGTTCAGGCTGGGTTTTCTGGCAGACTTTCTCTCCCGCACGGTGCTGGTCGGCTTTATGGCCGGAGTTGGCCTGCAGGTTGGCATTGCCATGTCGTATGACATGCTGGGGCTGCACCCCACTGCGCATAACCCTTTTGTGCAATGTCTCGATCTGCTGAAAAACTTACCGCATCTCGTTCCGTTAACGGCGGCCCTGTCCTGTGGCATGTGCCTGTTTTTATATGCGGGAGAAAAACTGGCACCGCATAAGCCGCTGGCACTGGTGCTGGTTGTGGGGAGCATTTTCGCAAGCTGGGCACTGGGGCTGGAGGCGCGCGGGGTAGCGGTGGTTGGCCCGCTTTCTGGCGGTTTGCCGTCCCTGCATTTTCCGCAGGTCGGGTGGAATGATATTCTCAGTCTGCTGCCAGTCGCAACATCCTGTGTATTTGTAATTATTGCGCAAAGCGCTGCAACATCCCGCATTTACGCGTATGAATTTCAGGAAAATACGGATGAAGATAAGGATATTCTGGGACTGAGTGCCGCAAATGCCGTTGCCGCGCTTAGCGGTACCTTCACGGTTAATGGCAGCCCGACCCAGACCGCCATGGCCGTTCAGGCCGGGGCACGCAGCCAGAGAGCCCAACTGGTGTTTGCCTGTGTCACGCTGGTTGTTCTACTGTTTCTTACAGCTCCGCTGCGCTATCTGCCACGCTGCGTGCTGGGCGTTATTGTGTTCAATGTGGCCATGGGGATGATTGATCTGCGTGCGCTATGGCGCATCCGGCAGGAAAGCCCGGGAGAATTTGGACTGGCGCTGATTACGGTCGCCACAGTTGTCGGGATTGGGGTTGAACAGGGGATTCTGGTCGCTATCGCGCTCTCCCTGTTCCGACATGTGCGGCATAGTTATGAGCCGCATACAATGGTTTTGCAGGAAGACGCGCATACCAAACTTCTGGAGGCCTCTCTTGTTAAAGCCGGGGTGGAGACGGAACCGGGCCTTATTGTCTATCGGTTCTGTGCGGATCTGTTTTATGCAAACTGTAACCGCTTTGCGGATGATCTCCGGTTTCTGATCAGCACAGCCCCTCTGCCTGTCCGGTGTGTGGTGGTGGATGCCAGCGCCATTACGGATATTGATTATTCTGCGGCCTGCCTGTTGCGCACGGTTTTGCAGGAATTACAGGCACAGTCAGTGCTGGTTGCATTTGGGCGTGTTAATCCGTTTTTGCGGGCGGACATGGAACGTCACCGGATTACTGAAGTTCTGGGTGAGGGCAATATCTACGCGCAGCTTCATACAGCAGTTGCTGCTGCCCGCTCTCATGCTGCGTGCGAAGCAGCATGAGAGCAGAAGCTTGTGAGGCTTTTTGTCAGAACAGGCCAGAAGCTGAAGCGTGCGCTCCGCTGGTAAGCCATGTGTGTAAAATACCATAAAAATGCGATAGGAAAACACAATTATTTATTAAAACCACATAAATAAAAAAGAGATTTTAAGAATTATTTTGTTTTGGACTTATGTACGAACCCGCAAAAAAAGCCCACGCCAGAAAACCGGCGTGGGGTCACATCGTCTGCTTTGCTCTGAAGAGAGTTACGGGAAGAACTTACGCACGACCCGGTAAGCAATAAGATAAAGCAGAAGGTAGAACGCAGGAATAAACAGAATGATCCCTTCAAGATCCCCTAACATAGCTCATACCTCCTGATCGGAAGAAGAATTGATCGTGCCATCCTGCTGGGCATCCAGCAGAATTGCTCCGGCACCCGAAATCAGAATGATCATGATGGTGCCAATCACCCAGGCAAAGTACCAGGGGCCCTGATCCCCCACAAAAACGGCAAACAGCAGGGAGACGACCAGAACAGCGGCCAGACCGGCCAGACGTAGAAGTTGCATGGTAAATTCCCTCTCAGTAGCTGTGGCTATCGTTAACGATGTCTGCCGTGTGTACCTTGCCGCGCATGACATAATAGCACCATGAGGTGTAGCAGAGGATGATGGGCACAAAGATGAGTGCGACGACCAGCATGCAGGTCAGACCGTAGGCGCTGGCAGAGCTGTTCCAAATTGTTAGGCTCTGGTCCGGTGCGGTGGTGGAGGGCATGAAAAATGGGAACATGGCGGCTGCAACTGTGCCGATGGTGCCAACCCATGAGCCAAGGCCAGCCCACCATGCCAGAACGACCTTATTCATGCGGGCAGCCAGCGTTCCTCCGACCATACTTGCCAGGCCCAGCAGTGGCAGAAGCCAGAGGACCGGATGGGCTGTGTAATTATGCAACCAGCCACCTGCAGCCATAGCGACGTGCTGGCCATGCAGAGGGGATGCTGGCATGGCCGGGTTGACCGGCACGGTAAAGACAAACCCCTGCATGCGGGAGATAAAGACACCGCCGATCAGGAACAGCGCTGCTGCTGCCAGACCGCCACGCAGGGCGTAGCGGCGAGCGCGGTCATAAATCGGGTTTTCTGCCCGCAGCATCAGCATGACACCCCCCTGATACACGCTGAGGGCTACAGACATCAGGCCACAGACAATGGCAAAGGGGTTGAGCAGGTAAGAGAAAAAGGAACTGTCCTGATAATACTGCCCGGTCCAGCCAAAGTGGAAACCAACGCCGTGCAGGATGTTCCCAAAGGCTGCCCCGTAGATAAACATTGGCAGAAAGCCGGAAATCAGAAAAACCCAGTCCCAGCTTGCGCGCCACAGATGGGAGTCTGCTTTTGAGCGATATTCAAAAGCCACCGGCCGCAGGATCATGCTGAACAGCAGCAGGATCATCACCACGTAAAATACGGAAAAGGATGTGGCATACAGGGTTGGGAAGGCCGCAAAAATCGCCCCGCCACCCAGAATGAACCATACCTGATTTCCGTCCCAGTGCGGGCCGATGATGTTGAGCGCGGTGCGGCGCTCCCCATCATTACGGCCCACAAAGCGCAACAGGGTGCCAACGCCCATATCCATGCCGACCATCAGGCCAAGGCCGATCAGCAGCACGCACAGCAGCGCCGCCCAGACCAGTTTAAGAAGTGCATAAAGTTCCATGTCAGGACCTTTCTTTTAACAGAAGCATCAGTGGCCGGATGCGTGGGCGCTGCCCGTGCCTGCATACTGCGGCGCATAAGAGTCCGCACCATGCGGGGCGTCATGAGCCTCAGGGCCAAGGCGGGCGAATTTGAACATCAGATACAGTTCCGCCGCGATGAAGATGCTGTAGAGCAGCGCAAAGCCAGCCAGAGAGAACACCATGTAGGAGGTGCTGTGCGTGGAGGCGGACAGGAAGGTCGGCAGCGTATTGAACACGGTCCAGGGCTGACGGCCTGCTTCTGCGGTAATCCACCCGAATTCCGTTGCCAGAATGGGGAGCGGAATGGACCACATGCAGGCTTTAAGAATGAGTTTGTTACGCTCCAGCCTGTTCTTGAGGCTGAGGTAAGCGGAAATGGCGAACAGCGCGAAGAAATAGAGCGCAAGAAACACCATGATGCGGAAAGACCAGAAGGTTACAAACACATTCGGGAGAATGTCAGGTTTTGTCTGAGTGATAACGCTCTGGAGCGCGTCCGCCGGGATAGCGGTCACGTCCTGATTGGGCGCGTGGCGTGTTGCCAGAAAGCCAAAGCCGAGGTCGGCTTCATGCGCTTTAAACTGCTCCAGATCAGCCTGCTGGTGCGTTTCCTGATAGCGGTGCAGGGCCGCCACGGCGGTAATGCCGGATTCAATGCGCGGCGCCGCGGCGTCTTCCAGTTCATGCATGCCCATAATGGGTGTATTGAAGTCATGCGTAATAAGGGGTGTCAGAACAAACGGAACACCGATTTCAAAGTGATTTTCCTGTTTGGCATCGTCAGGCAGGGCCGCCAGAATCCAGGGTTCATAGGGCGGTTTGCTGGTGTGCCACAGACCTTCAATCGCAGCGATTTTGGTGGGCTGTTCCATATAGTCTTCCCGGCCCAGAACATCGCCCAGCGTAATGACGGCAACCGTAGAGATAATGCCAAACAGGGCGGCCATGCGGAAGGAGCGGGCGGCAAACTGGCGGTGCTGGCCGCGCAGCAGATAAAATGCGCTGACCCCCATTACGAGGAGTGCCGCAGAAATATAGCCTGCAACCGAGGTATGGACGAACTTGGCCTGTGCATCCGGGCTGAAAATCAGCTTAACAAAGCTGTCAAATTCCAGACGCATCGTATCCGGGTCAAAATGTGCGCCGTGCGGGACATTCATGCCGGCATTGGCAATCAGAATCCATAGGGCCGACAGGTTGGACCCCAGCGCGACAAGATAGGTGACAGCCAGATGCGCCTGTTTGCTCAGGCGATCCCAGCCAAAAAACATCAGACCAACAAAGGTTGATTCCATAAAGAAGGCCATCAGACCTTCAATGGCCAGCGGCGTGCCGAACATATCCCCAAAAAAGCGGGAATACATGGACCAGTTGGTGCCGAACTCAAATTCCATGGTGATGCCGGTCGCAACACCAAGGGCAAAGTTGATGCCAAACAGCTTGCCCCAGAACATGGCCATGTCTTTGTAAATTTTTCTGCCGGTGACGACATACACCGTCTCCATGGCAGCCAGCATGAATGTCAGCCCCAGCGTGAGGGGCACAAACATGAAGTGGTAGAGGGCTGTCAGCGCGAACTGAAATCGCGAGAGATCAACAACGGTCGGGTTGATCATGTCCATTTTAAAAATCCTTTATCATAGGCACTCTTAAGCGGGGGATTTCAGGATTATCGTCTCATGGCACCTCCTCCGCCGGGCAGATCTGGCCGCCTGCCAGCGTGAGTGTCCGGTCCATAAACGGGATCAGGGTACGCCGATGTGTGATGCACAGAAGAGTGGCATCTGGCCTTGCGGAAATAAGGCTTTGCATCAGGCTGTATTCGGTTTTCTGGTCCAGACCTTCAGTGGGTTCATCCAGAATGAGCCAGGGGGTGTTGCGCAGTAGCGCCTGCGCCAGCACAAGCCGTCTGGCCTGCCCGCCAGAAAGGGCAAGCCCTTCATCCCCGATCAGTGTGTCCAGACCGTTGGGGGCGTGCTGCACAAAGGCGTCCAGTTGCACAATGCGCAGGGCGTCATGGAGGCGTGCCTCATCGGCCATCGGGTCCGCCAGCAGAAGCGTGTCCCGAATGGTGCCGTTAAACAGATGGAAGTCTTGCTGTGCAACACTTATGGTTTTTGCAAGATCTTCTGTGGAGAACGCTCGCAGGTCCTGCCCGCCGAGCGTAATGTCCCCCTCTTGATACGGGTAAAACCGGCTCAGGAGGCTGATCAGGCTGCTTTTTCCAACCCCGGAAGCGCCGATAAGCGCTACGCGTTCTCCCTGCCGGATGTGCAGGCTGGCATGATGCAGAACCGGGTTCGGGCTATCCGGATACTGGAAGGAGACATCATGCAGAATCAGATCCAGCGGCGCATGCAGCGCGGGGGGCGGCGTGACGGGAGCAGGCACGCACGGCGGTGCCTGACATGCGGCCTGCAGGCGTTCAGCAGCAATCTGGGCGCGGGTGTAAGCCTGACATGCGGCAGGTAAAGGCTGTGCGACATCAAAGGCGGCCAGACACCCCAGAGCGAGCATCGGGATTTCCGGTGCGGAGAGGATGTTCTGATGGTATGCCTGCATAGCCAGAAAAACGACGCAGAGTGTGGTGAGTAAGCCGATAAGCGTGATCAGGCCGCGCGCGCCACTTTCCAGTGTGGCAAGAGAGCGTTCTGTCTGCTGGAGGCTGTTCTGCTGTGTCTCCAGCGCCAGAAGGCGGGACTCGCCGGCCCCTAACGTCAGATATTCCCCCAAACCCGCCAGCGTGTCTGCCAGATCGGCCTGAAACGCGCCGCGTTGTCTTGCGAGCGTACGCAGGCGGGGGGCAGATAACAGACCAACGCTTACAGGCACCAGCAGACAGCAAATCAGCATAGCCAGCGCCAGAGCATAGCCTGCGTTTTTGAGAAAAATGCCGAAAATGAATGCAAAAACCAGACCGCACAGGAGCGCCCGCGCAAAAGGAATAAATGTGTCTGTATAGGACTGGCCGACGCGATCTGTATCCGACACAAAGCGGGAAAGCAGATCGCCCCCTCGTTTGTCGGTCAGTCCGGCAGGAGCCTGTGGTGCGAGTTTTGTATAGGTCCAGACCCGCAGACGGCCTGTCAGGCGCAGGCTGGCATCATGCGTGACCAGCCGTTCCAGATAGCGGGTGATAATCCGGAGCGTCGCAAAAAAGCGCACACCTGTTGCAGGCAGCATCATGTTGAAGGCCTGCTGTGCGGCCAGCCCCGCGGCTCCCGCGCAGGCAGCCCCGGCCAGAAGCCAGCCGGACAGGAACAGCAGCCCGAAATTGGCCAGAGCAGCCACGCAGGCCAGTGCCAGACCAAGCAGGACAGGCCTACGCAAAGCGCGTGTGAAAAGGCCTGAGAAGGTCAGCATGGTCATGCGCAGGTCCTCTGATCTGCACAGGGAATATCTCCCTGCCTCTGGCTGAGATGCAGGTGCTGGTCAGCGAGTGCCGTCATGGCGGCATGATGGGTGGCAACAAGAACAATCCGGTCTGCGGCGCAGCGACGGATGGCCTGTGCCACACGCAAGGCGCTTTCCGGGTCCAGATCGGATGTGGGCTCATCCAGACACAGAATATCCGGATTGCGTAGCAGGGCGCGGGCCAGAGCCAGCCGTTTGATCTGGCCGCCGGAGAGGCATGCGCCTCTTTCCCCTACAGATGTTTCAAAACCCTCCGGCAGAGCCAGAATAAAATCCAGAGCATCGGCCTGCTGCGCTGCCGCACGTAGCTCAGCCTCTGTTGCGTCTGGTTTGGCAAGGCGCAGAGTGTCGGCAATGCTGCTCAGTGCCATAACTGGACGCTGAGGAACCCAGGCGATGTGGTTTTGCCAGCCTTCAACAGACAAACCTGTTGCATCATATGCGCGGATCTCACCGGACGTAGGCTGTAAAAAGCCGAGAACAAGGCGCAGGAAAGTTGTTTTTCCCGCGCCACTTTCTCCGGTTATGACGGTAAGTGTGCCACGGCTTAACGTGCATGAGAGATCCTGCAACGCCGGGGGTGTGCCATCATACTTTGCGCTCAGGCCGGAACAGACAAGCTGCTCTATGCGGCGGGTGGTGCCGGTGTTCTGCTGGTCTGCTCTGTTGGTTATGTCCATTTCCGGCAGAGCAAACACATCAGCCAGTCGGGTTGCGGCGGCTGTTGCGTTCTGGCGGGCATGATAGCTGGCGGAAAAAGCCCGGAGTGGCATGAAATATTCCGGTGCCAGCAGCAGAACGAGAAAGGCTGAGCGGAAGTCCGCCGTGCCGGAGAGCAGTCTGGCCCCGAACACCACAGCAACGAGGGCGATGGACAGGCTTGAGAAAAATTCCAGAACGGCAGACGTCAGGAAAGCAACTTTCATGACAGACAGGGTGCTGGCCCGGTGTGCTTCCGTGGCGGCTGCCATCCGGGCGATGCTGGCCTGCGTCTGCCCCAGCAAGCGCAGAGTGGGCAGGCCGCGCAGGGAATCCAGAAAGCTGGAGCCGAGCACAACAAGCTGCATCCATTGCCGGTCCATGATACTCTGGGCGCTGTACCCGACCAGCGCCATAAAAACCGGGATTAGCGGCCCTGTGCAGGCCAGAATTACAAAACTCCAGCCATCCAGATGGAACACCACGCCAAGAATGAGCACCGGCAGCACGACCATCATGGCTGCGCGGGGAATATACTGGGCAAAATAGGGTTCCAGCGCATCCACCCCTTCCGTCAGGGTGGTGAGAATACGGCCAGCAGGGAGCGTCGTAGCCCCGATAGGCCCTGCCCGGAACAGGTGGCGCAGGGCGTCCTGCCGCACCTGTGCTGCAATCCGTAATCCGGCTTCCAGCCCGGCTCTGTCCGCCAGTCCTTGCAGAATCAGGCTGCCGCTCAGTGTGGCGATGAGCAGGAAGAGCGTGTGCTGCTCTGTGGCAAAGGACGCGCCGTGGAAGGTCAGAGCATCAATCAGGCCCGCCAGCAGCGTGAGGTGGAGCACAAACAGGACCGCCGCCATACCGCCCAGCATCACGCTGCCAGCCAGCCAGCCTTTGGCCCGCCGGGCCATGCCAGCGGTCTGCCAGTCGTTGTTGGAAGAGTGAGCGTGCATGAAGGGGTGCCTGCCTGCGGAGGAGCGTCATGAAGAAATACACTTTCATAATTAATGAAAGCAATATTAAAATATTTATGAAACTATTTTCCGTCAAGGGTACGGCGGTGCGCGCTCAGTGCAGGGCTGGCGCGAAAAAACAAAAACGGGGCCGTTAAGGCCCCGTCCCAGTCTTCAGCAGGAAGACGATATTTAATTTATTGGGTTAAGTATCCGCCGTTATCGGCCGGACAGGCATTGCCAGATCATGTAAGTCGCTACGCAGAAAATCACGCAGGCGAAAAAAATGGTCAGCGCCCCTTTGGATTGCGCCATGGAACGGGCCACCCGAGTCCCGAGCAGGCTGCCCAGTGCGCCACCTAGAATGAACAGTCCGGCCAGAGACCAGTCCACATAGCCAGAGATCATGTAACTGGCGGCGGTGCTGAGCCCGAAGGCGGAGACGGCGACCAGCGAGGTGCCGACGGCGTTCAGAATAGGCATGCCGGTGGAGGCAATCAGGCCAGGTACGATCAGAAAGCCGCCGCCAATCCCGAAAAAGCCGGAAAGCAGCCCGGTGCCCGCGCCATAACCGGCCACTTTTGCGGCGTTATCCCGGTTGCAGCTTGCGCCGGGGCAGCCTTCATTCCTGCGGCCCCGCAGCATGAGAATCCCGACGCCAATCATGAGAATGGCAAAGCACAGAAGCAGTTTTTTACCATCAACAGCTTTGCCGAGAGCCGCGCCGATAAAAGCGCCCAGCACACCGCAGGAGGCAAAAATGGCGGCACATCGCCATTTGACGGTATGGGCGCGGGCATGTTGCGCCAGCCCGACCAGCGCGTTGATGGCAACAGCCAGTGCGCTGGTACCAATGGCGACATGCGGGTTGGCAACACCCACCAGATACACCATGAGCGGCACTGCCAGAATGGACCCCCCGCCTCCGATAAGCCCGAGCGTAAAGCCGACCAGAGAGCCGGAAAAAATTTCCAGCCCGGTCTGTAGGAGGGGATCTGACATTGTCTGCTGTGTGCCTCAGGTCGGAAAGAACGGGGTGTGTGCTCGCGCGGGGTTCAGAGCGTGTTGATGGGGATTTTGATGTAGCTGACGCCGTTTTCTTCCGGCTCCGGCATATGGCCGCCCCGTATGTTGATCTGCACGGAGGGCATGATGAGGTTGGGCAGGGAGAGTGTGGAGTCGCGTTTGGTACGCATGGTCACAAAGTCTTCTTCCGGCACGCCGTCATGCACATGGATGTTATGGGCCCGTTCCGCGCCGACTGTTGTTTCCCACGCAAACTCCGTGCGGCCCGGTGCCTTGTAATCATGGCAGAGGAAGAGGCGCGTCTGGTCCGGCAGTGTGAGCAGGCGGCGGATGGAGTGGAACAGCGTTCTGGCATCCCCGCCGGGGAAATCCGCACGGGCGGTGCCGTAATCGGGCATGAACAATGTGTCACCAATAAAGGCGGCATCCCCGATAACAAACGCCATGTCAGCCGGAGTGTGACCGGGAACATGCAGGGCTGTGGCCTTCAGGGAGCCAATCTGAAACTGGTCCCCGTCACGAAAGAGGTGGTCAAACTGGGAGCCATCCCGTGCGAAGCGGGTACCTGCATTGAAGATTTTTCCAAAAACTTCCTGAACCCGCACAATATCAGCGCCGATGCCCAGCTGGCCGCCTACCTGCTCCTGTAACCACGGGGCCGCGGAAAGATGGTCGGCATGCGCATGGGTTTCCAGTTGCCATTCAACCTTCAGCCCCTCTGCGCGCACATAATCGACAATCTTCTGCGCGGAGTCATACCGGGTGCGGCCGGACGCGGCGTCATAATCCAGAACACTGTCCACCACTGCGGCGGCTTTGGTTTCCGGGTCATGCACCACATGGCTTGCGGTAAAAGTTGCTTCATCAAAAAACGTTTTGACGATGGGCTTCTGTCCGGGTGTGCGCTCAGCGTGCAGAATCTGGGCTGTGGCAGCGGCAATAGGGGCATCCGTCATGAGGAGCGTCCTTGTTAGTTTCTAATTTAATTTAAACCTGTATCTTCATTTTCATTAAATACGAAACCATCTTGCGTCAAGGATAGTAATCCGCGTAAGTAACGCAGCATGAGCGATCCTACGTTTGAAGCATGTCCTCTTTTTCAGGCTCCGGCACCTCTCAAGATTGGTGATGCGGCCCCGGATTTTGTGGCGCGGACCACACAGGGGGACCTGACTTTAAGCAATCTGCGCGGGCACTGGGTGATCCTGTTCTCCCATCCGGCGGATTTTACGCCCGTATGCACCAGTGAGTTTATTGCTTTTGCCAGGGCGGAACCGCAGTTCCGGGCCATGAACTGCGCGCTGGTCGGGCTGTCTATTGATAGTCTGCCCTCGCATCTGGCGTGGGTGGATGCCATTCGGGCGCAGTTTGGCGTGGTGGTTCCGTTCCCTGTGGTGGAAGACCCGTCCATGGTTATTGGCCGTGCCTATGGCATGCTGGATGTTACAGCCCAGAGCAGTGCGACGGTCCGGGCTGTCTACGTTATTGATCCGGACGGCATTGTGCGGGCCATTACATGGTACCCCATGACAGTCGGGCGTTCCGTCATGGAACTCATGCGTCTGCTGGCGGCCCTGCAGCGCGTGGCGGAAGGCGATGTGCTGACGCCGGAAGGCTGGATGCCGGGGGATGATGTTGTAAGCCCCGCCGCCCAGACGCAGGACGCGGTGGCGGATGCCGGGCCTGCGTGGTTCATGGCGCTCCAGCAGGACGCAAAGGCGTGAGTGGGCTTTCGTTCGATATGGCGAAGCAGCTTGTGGAGCGGCTGAAGCTGTTTGCACAACCGCAGCGCCTGATGATTCTGGATGCGTTACTGGGCGGCGCTCTGGCTGTGAGCGAACTGGAAAGCCGGACCGGTATTGGTCAGCCGACCCTGAGCCAGCAACTGGGCACCTTGCGGCGTGCCGCCATTATTGTGCCCCGCCGGGAGTCCCGCACCATTTACTACAGTCTGGCCAATGATGATGAAGTGCTGCGGGCGCGGGCCTTGATTGCCCTGCTGCGGGAAGACCGTATGGCGTTGCCGCTGTTGCAGGAAGTTTCTGAACGGCGCGGCACGCCGCCTGCCCGGATAAAACCGCCAGAAGAAGGGGGCGCGCAGTTTGCGTTTATCCGCCCCGGTCTTTCTGCAGCCTCTGGTTGAATTTACACTTTTAGAAATTATTCTGGGCTCAAGTGTCCGAAAAAAAGGGGCACATCCCGGAATGCAGGATGTGCTCCTCCTCACTGAATGCCCTCAGCGAGTGGTAGCCTCGGGTGCTTTCGGGGCAACCAGCCGGAAGAGCGGGCCAGTCAGCACCGTAGAAATCACCGCCAGCACCATCAGGGATGCAAAGGCAAATTCGGAAATCATCCCCTGCTGATGCAGAATGGTGGCGGCCACAATTTCCATCAGGCCCTTGCACTGTAACAGCGCCCCGATACTGAGCCGGAGCCTACTGTTAAGGCCTGCGGCAGGCGGGAACAGAAAGACCGCGCCAATCTTGGTGATAACCGAGAGAACAACGAGCATCAGGGAGGCAATGACGGATGGCCACGTCAGGGCGTCTCCATCAATATGCAGGCCGCTATGGCCGAAGAACATGGGCGCAAGCCAGATGAGTGAGAAGGTGCCAACCTGTTCCACCGGCAGGCGGCGCACCCAGCTTGGCGGCATGATAGCCCCGGCAAAATAGGCCCCGATCAGCTCATGCAGCCCAAGCTGCATACTGGCCCATGACCCTGCCGCCAGATAAATGGGGACAGCCAGCCAGATAACCCAGAGCGGAGGATGTTTGAGGTTACGGGTGGCCCAGCTCCCCGCAAGCGCCAGCCCGGCCAGCAGGGCAATGGCGACAAATTCCAGCCCGGTCCAGCCCTTCAGGCTCGCAGAGCCTTTCGCGACAAATTGCAGCGCGGCGAGGCCGATCCACAGGGCGGCATCATCCACGACGGCCAGTTTGAGGGCCAGATGGCCGATGGGACGGTGGCCCGGTGACAGCTCACGCACCACGCCAATCAGCACCGGCAGGGCGCTGACGGCCATGCACAGCCCGACCGACATTGCGCCAATAAGCGGGGTTGTATGTGGCGGTGTCCAGCCACGCAGGGGCAGGAAGAAATAATATACCAGTACGGAGCCGATCAGGAACGGACCCGCCAGCGCGACCAGCGCACCGCCCAGCAAGCGACCCAGCGAGGGCGTGGGCAGAGGATCATTCTGCTCTTTTCCGGGGGTCTGCCACATTTCCAGCCCGGCCGTGAAGGCAAGGATGAGTACAGCCACCCAGCCTATGGAGGTGCCATACAGAGAGGGGATGCCGAGGTTCTGCACAGGGGCATGCGTGACGGCTAAAAGGATACCGACAAGAATCGGGATTACGGCAATAGGAATAGTTTTATTAATCAGGCGCCAGAACCCCCATGGCACCAGAACAAATATGATCACATCAGCAAAAAGTGCTAAAATTTTCGGCATACGCTGATCCTGCCTTTCTTCTTCATTTTCATCTTTATTATATGAGAAGACGCAGAAAGTGAAACAATATTGAAAAAAGTTAATAATTTTCGGTTTATGAGTGTTAATTCTGAGAAGGCTTTTATTTCTGTAATTAATTTCTTTAAGATATCGTTCCGATACTGAATTTTATTTAAGGGGCTGACTTTTATTGCTGAACAGCATGAAGACTGGCAGCGCATGACTGGTGTAAAAGCCATGCAGAGAGTGATGGTGCGCGTGGACCGGGAAGGATTGGAAACAGACAGACTGCGCTGCTATCCTGCTTTTCACGCCAGTCTTATCCAGAGTGTGACCAATTTTTGAGACGTGCTGTACAGGGTTGATCTGTTGTGCCAGACAAAAATGCTGAAAAAACCAGTGGAACGACAGAGGCTCTTCTGACGTACGAAACACCTCTGTTGCTGGCGGAGGAGAAACCCACAAAACTGGGTAAGCTGAAAGCCGGAGCAAAAGCGGCTGGCCAGAAAGCAGGAGCGCTCCGCAGAAAGGTGGTGGAGACATACCGGCCCAAAGCCGAGCTTTCCAGACGGATCCTGAAAAAATACAGACCCTATATTGATAAGGCGGTTTTAATGGTCGCTGTTGCTGCGGCCAGTGAAGTGCTGAATGACCGTGAAAAAATGGAAGCGGTTTATCGGTGGGTCCTCAAACTGGTGCCGTCTTCCATCCGGTTGTTTCTGCCGGAAAAAATTCTGTTCAACACGCTCTGGTTTGTAAAAGATGATCTGATTAAGAGATTTTATGAGTACAGAGAAAAACTTGCTTCATCTGGTGAGAGTAAAGAAGAAATACAGCGCCTGACGCATGAAGCGGATCAGTCTATTCAGGAGAGAGAGCAGGCAGAGGAGTCCTCAGGCGAAGAACTGCCTGCGACAACTCTTCCTGCTACAACTCTTAAAGACTGACATAACATGGTACGGCTGAAATAAGTGAATGGTGTCCGCGACGGGATTCGAACCCATGGCCCCAGGATTCATCCCACTTCGGTTTTCACCGCCCCCCGGCTTTGCTCCCTTTAGAAGAGGCCGGGTGTTCGTGGTCTGGACTGTCCCTTTGCCGTAAGCCGTTTCCGGCCCGTAGGCACCGCCCGTCCAGTCTCTACACCTTCCGGCTCTGTTGCCAGAGCACGGCTTGGCTCGGGATCGGCACGGCAAAAGCTTGCCAGAGCGTTCCCCGAATTTGAGCGGATACACCATGAAGTTTCCCGTCATGGCGCCCAATTACCTTAGGAATCCTGTGCTCTATCCTGCTGAGCTACGCGGACACACCCCTCTATCTATACTGAAAGCCCCCGGCCGGAGCAAGGGGAAGAGCCTCTAGCGCCGGGCGGCCAGCACCGCGCGGGCCGCAAGTCCGGCCACATAGCGTTTGCACAACAGGGCATCCGGCGCGCCGGTCTGTTTGCAGGACAACTCCAGCGCCTGTGTTTCCTGCACCGCTTTTGTCAGAGCGGGCAACGGCCAGAGTTCCACCGCGCGGTTAAAGCTGTTGGTGCGTTTAAAAAACACCGGGGGTCTGAGGCCTTTAATGGCATCGCTCCGGCTTGCCCCGTCCGCCATGGCCGCCCGTACCCGCCGCAGGCGGTGCAGGTGAGAGAGAAAGGTGCGGGCTATGGCAATTGGGCTGATGCCTTCCGCCAGGGCGCGTTCAATGGCCAGATCAGCCTCTGTCCGGCGGCCTTCCGTCGCGGCAAAAGCGGCATCCTCCACAGAGACACTGCCCGCATCCCCAATGCAGGCGTGCACATCCTCCAGAGAGAGTGTGCCGCTGTCACCCGCATACAGGGCCAGCTTTTCCACCTCGCTGCGGGCTGCGCTCCGGTCAGCCCCCAGCCTGCCTGTCAGCCAGTGGAGCGCATCCGGGTCAATCCGCACGGTGTGGCTGGCCAGCATCTGGATGATGGTCGCTTCCAGTGTGCGGCCTTCTTCCGGGTAGCAGCCAACACTGGCGCAGTCTTCCCGTTTTTCCAGCAGGGCGCGCAGTTTGGAGCGGGAGGGCAGACCGGGTGCTTCCAGCACCACCAGAGTATCGGTCTTCTGCTCCAGCACATGCGTCACGGCTTTGAGCAGGGTATCTCCGGCATCGCGCACCCGCACGGCCCGGCGTCCGCCCATGAGGGAAAAGGCGGTTGCTTCCTCTTCCAGCCGGTCATGCGTTTCCTTATCCAGAACGGCGACGCGGAACGGATCATCCACAGACCCGGCAATCTGCCTGACAGCATCCTGCGCCCGCTCCCGGATCAGCCCCGTATCCTCACCATGCAGCAGAATAATCCGCCAGGCACCGGGGTCCCGGGTTACACGGGGCAGGCTGCGGGCATCAATCTTCATGGCGCGGCACCCTGCCTGTGGCCGCCGTTACAGGCCACCGGTCTGGCTTGGGGCTCCACGGCCTGTGGCCATATCCGGGATGGCATCATCCCCTTCCTGCTCCATTGGCGCATCCTTTTCAGAATTCGGGATGGCATTGGGCATGGGGTAGAAGGCTTTGGGGCCCTGCGTGCGTTTTTGCGCCGGAGTGGCCTGTGTGCGGAACCACGTTGCCACCTGCTGCGTGACCTGATCCGCCAGCGTTTTGGCAACGCGGCCTGTCGTGGTCTCGTTATTCAGGGTCTGGGCAAAATACTGTTCGTAGGTGGAGGTATAGCCATCCAGCGCTGAGGCATCCCCCTGCGCCAGCATCCTTGGATATTGTTCAACGGTATACAGCGTCCAGTGGGCGTGGCCGTTCATCCGCACGCGGCCGGAGGTATTGTCCGAGTGGATGTCCAGAGATTCATAGCTGATGGAAGGCTGGACAACCAGTTTATAGCCTTCCGGATCTTCCGGCCCGTCTCCCGCCATGTTCTGTTGCAGCGCCAGACGGACCTGCTGGCCCATCCGTTCAGGAATATTTGCGACGTAGACGCGCTTGAGTTCCGCGTTGATCTGCGGCGCATCCTCGCGCTCACCATAGAGTGGCTGAAAGCCGCACCCGCCCAGCGCAAGAGGAGCCCCCAGCAGCAGAACTGCCAGAGAACCACTGAACAGAGTTTGCGTGAAGCGGGATCTGGACATCAGCCTGCCGTTACAAAATTGACGATACGATTAGGCACATGGATGCGTTTGACAATCCGCTTGCCTTCCAGCAGCCGCGCCACGTTGGGTTCGGCTTCTGCTCGGGCAATAACGGTGGCGCTGTCTTCATCCGGTGCAGCGTCAATCTTGCCACGCAGTTTGCCCATAATCTGCACAGCCAGCGTCACCTGCGTGGCGGCCAGAAGGTCAGGTTCGGCGTCCGGCCAGGGCAGGTCCACGACCATGGTCTTGCCCGGTTCCAGCAGCGCGAACATTTCTTCCGCCAGATGCGGCATCATGGGGGCGCAGAGCTGGCACAGGGCGCGGGCGGCCTCCCTGCGGGCAAACGCCATACCGGCCAGATCCGGCGTTTTCTCCGCATCCGCCAGAGCTGATGTCAACTCATGGATACGGGCCACCGCCACGTTGATGGTGAAGGTTTCCAGAGCTTCCGTCACGGCGGCAATGGTGCGGTGGGTGGCGCGGCGCAGCGCATCCGCCTGCGGAGCAATCTCTGCGGGACAGGCATCCTGAGCAGGCACGGTTTCTGCCACAGTGCGCACCAGACGGAACAGGCGCTGGGCAAAACGGGCCGCACCGGACACACCGGCCTCCGTCCATTCCATATCGCGTTCCGGGGGGCTGTCAGACAGCACAAACCAGCGGGCCGTATCTGAGCCAAACCGTTCGATAATGGCTTCAGGAGAGACCGTGTTGCGCTTGGACTTGGACATTTTTTCCACGCGGCCAACCGTCACGGCTTCTCCGGTGTCACGCTTGACAGCGCCTTCCGGCCGCAGGTCCACCTCTTCCGGATACAGCCAGTTTCCGGCGGTGTCCTTGTAGCTTTCATGGCTGACCATGCCTTGTGTGAACAGCCCCGCAAACGGTTCGCTCAGGTCCAGATGGCCGGTCTTGCGCATGGCGCGGGTAAAGAAGCGCGCATAGAGCAGGTGCAGAATGGCGTGCTCAATCCCGCCAATATACTGGTCTACTGCCAGCCAGCCATCGGCAGCGCTACGCACCGTCGGTGTTTCGGCATGCGGGGCAGTGAAGCGGGCAAAATACCAGGAACTGTCAACAAACGTGTCAAACGTGTCGGTTTCACGCACCGCAGGCTTGCCACATTTGGGGCAGTCCACATGTTTCCATGTCGGGTGGTGGTCCAGCGGGTTGCCGGGTTTATCGAACGTGACATCTTCCGGCAGCTTAACCGGTAGCTGGGCGTCCGGCACCGCAACCGGGCCGCAATGGTCACAATGGATCACCGGGATGGGGCAGCCCCAGTAGCGCTGGCGGGAGACACCCCAGTCGCGCAGACGCCAGTTGGTGACGCCTTTGCCAACGCCCAGCTCTTCCAGCCGGGAAATGGCTTCTTTCCGGGCGTCTTCCGTGGTCAGACCATCCAGAAAACCGGAATTGATCATCGTGCCATCGCCCGTAAAGGCAGTTTTGGTAATGGCGAAGTCGGCCTGATCCTTGCCCTGCGGCAGAACAACCGGCGTGACAGGCAGATTATATTTGTGCGCGAAGTCCAGATCGCGCTGGTCACCAGACGGGCAGCCGAACAGCGCGCCTGTGCCGTAATCCATCAGCACAAAATTGGCGATCCATATTGGAAAGCTTTTGTCCATGAAAGGATGGTTGACGCGCAGGCCGGTGTCAAAACCACGCTTTTCAGCCGTTTCGACAGCCTCGACCGAGGTGCCAAGGCGGCGACATTCCGCAATGAACTCGGCGGCCTCCGGGTTGCTGCGGGCCACAAAAGCCGCCAGCGGATGGTCCGGAGCAATGGCCAGAAAGGACATGCCAAACAGCGTATCCGGGCGCGTGGTGAAGACCTCGACCGCGTTCAGATTGCTGTCCAGCCCCTGATTGTTCAGGTCATGGGGCGGCTGATGCAGGGAGAAGGTGATGTGCGCCCCTTCCGAGCGGCCAATCCAGCGTTCCTGCATGACGCGCACACGGTCCGGCCACCGGTCCAGCGTTTTCAGGCCATCCAGAAGGTCTTCTGCAAAATCAGTGATTTTCAGAAACCACTGTGACAGTTTCTTTTTCTCAATCAGCGCGCCGGAGCGCCAGCCACGGCCATCCACAACCTGCTCATTGGCCAGCACGGTCTCGTCAATCGGGTCCCAGTTCACCCAGCTTTCCCGGCGCTCCACCAGACCAGCTTCAAGGAAGTCCAGAAACAGCTTCTGCTGTTTGCCGTAATAGTCCGGCAGGCAGGTCGCAATTTCACGGTCCCAGTTGAGGGAGAAACCGAGGCGCTGGAGGGTGGCGCGCATGGCGGCAATGTTTTTCAGCGTCCAGTCCTGCGGGTGCACGCCGCGTTCCCGCGCTGCGTTTTCCGCCGGCAGGCCGAAGGCGTCCCATCCCATCGGGTGCAGCACGGCGTAGCCACGGGCGCGCTTATAGCGGGCGACAACATCCCCCAGCGCGTAGTTGCGCACATGGCCCATATGGAGCTGGCCGGAGGGGTAGGGGAACATTTCCAGCACGTAGTATTTGGGTTTATCGGCCGGGGGGACGTCCGGCACGGTAAACACTCCGGCCTCGTTCCACGCTTTCTGCCACCGGGGCTCAACGGTCTGAAAATCGAAGGACGCCCCTGTGGAGGGCTGCGCCGGGGCGGTGGACGTGTTGGCAGGCTGTGTCATGGAACTCGCGCGGGTGAATTTTTCAAAATCAGGGGAAACCGGCCCACGGGGGGCCGGGGCGGCACAAAGCCGGGACGTCAGTCGTCCCGGTTGCCGTTATCCGCACGCAGCTTGCGTGCGCGGGAGAGGATACGGGCTGCAATGTCAGACGCCGTATTGCCAGCGGGTGGGGTATCCACCCATTCATTCCCCTGCTGGACCTGACGGAACACGGTCAGGCGCAGCGCATCGGAGCGCAGGCGGCGGTCCAGAATGAACGCGGTCATTTTAAAGCGTTCGCCGTGGGCTGCGGGCGGGGTGTACCAGTCCGTCAGGATAATCCCCCCTTCCGCATCCGCCGTGGCGACGGGCATGAAGGACAGAGTATCCAGCGTGGCGCGCCACAGATAGGCGTTCACGCCGCCTTTCAGCACATCCTCACCCCCGGAGGCGCCCCGGTCTTCATGCAGAAGATGGTTGCGCGGGGCGGTCAGATCATTGCTGCTGCGGGGGCCACTGGAGCAGCCCGGCAGCAGGAGGAGGCCGGAAAGGGCAACGCCGGCCAGCCAGAAAGCAGGCCGTGAGCCGCTGGAGGCAGAACCGGAAGCGGGAGGGCAGGGCATGGGACGACGTGGCATAATGTCGATACGGCTCCTTCGGCGGTGGGGCGCCGATGTTCCCCGGCCTGTCCGACGCGCAGGGTCAGGTCCGGTTCATGGTCATGGGTCTTGGCTCTCTTCATATCCTGTCGGGGCAATCCCGCCAAGCGTCTGCTTGCGCTCTGCGCGGATACGGCGCTGTTTACTGATCAACAACCAGAATACAGGACAACCCCTGCTGACGAAGCTGTGAGCAGATGGAGCCTGTCTGGGTGCTGGACAGCCCCGCCAGCCGTGTCCGCCAGATCTGGCGTCCATTGGATGCGGGGATCAGCTCAATGCGGTTTACAGCACTGGCCAGCCCGCTGGAGGAGTGTCTGGCCAGTGCGGCGGCCTGCACCGCGCGCTCCTGCGTGGAGAACGCTCCGATCTGAATCATGGCGTTCCCACCCGTATCCTGTTGCCAGACGGTGGCGGCTGCCGGGGCGCTATAGGAGGCGGGTGTCACGGCCGGAGCAGTTAAGGCCTGCCCTGCGGCTTCTGTTCCTGTTGCGGGAGAGACGACGATATCGCCATCCGACGCATACGGGGCCGGAGGGGCGACCTCATCAGACTCAAGAGGCGGTGCCGTGCCGGTTCCGGCCGCGCTGGCAACAGCCACAGCGGCTGGCGGGGAGGTTGCCACAACACGATAGGCCGGTGGGGTGGCGGGCGTTAGCACCTGCCGGGAGACGGTCTGTGTCGGGGCTGTGGCATACGCCATCTCGGTCGGGGTGGTTATGGCCGGAACCGGGTCATTCAGGTGTGGTTTGACTGCCGCCAGATAGGTCCGGGCGTAGGAGGGCAGACTTGCGCCCCGGCTGCGGTGGTTTTCCGCGCATTGCGGCCCGCAATTATAGGCGGCCACAAAGTCCGGAGAGCCAAAGCGGTCATACAGTTCCCGGATATAGCCACTGCCCGCCATGATGTTGTCATGCGGGTTATACGGATCGGACCCCAGATGGTAGCGTCTGGCTAGTTCCCGGTACGTGTCCGGCTTGATCTGCATGAGGCCGACGGCCCCGTGCACAGAGCGTGTCAGCCTGCCGTGCAGATACTGATGCCCGCCCGATTCCTGCTGCATGATGGCCCGAATCCAGGCCTGCGGGATGGAAAAGCGGGTAGAGGCTTCCTGAATATATGGCCCCCATGCGTCCACTGCGGGACCGGGTGCGCGGTATGTGGAGCGTGTTGGCCCGGCACAGGCAGAAAGAGCTGCCAGCCCGCCAAGAAACAGCGAGCAGAGCGTACGTTTCCTCGCCTGGGCTGTTCCGGGAAGAAGAGAAGTCCGAACCATGGCGGCTATGGTGCCTCTCCTGAAAGCCGGATGCAATCACAACCTCAGAAGGCAGGTGCATTGCCGTGCAGGAAAGAATGCAGGGCTGGAGGTGCCTGGCAACGTGCCCTGTGGAATTTGCCGGGCGGTCCGGTGCCCAAAAAAAATCCCCACCGAAGTGGGGATTTTCCTGTGTTCCGAAACCAGACTGTCCGCCGCTTATTTGGCAGCGGCGTCCTCCGGCAGGGTGTAGGCAATAATATAGTCGCCCACATCCGGGGAATGGCTCATGCCACCGGCAGAGATCACCACATATTCCTTACCCGTTTTGGGGGAGCGGAAAATGAGCGGTGCGGCAACAGCGCCAACCGGCAGGCGTTCACGCCACACTTCCTTACCCGTGCCGGAATCCAGCGCACGCAGATAATAGTCCTGCGTTCCGGCAAAGAAGACCAGTCCGGATGCGGTGGAGGTCGGGCCACCCAGAGTCGGCATGCCCATGGGCACCGGCAGGTGGGTTTTAATGCCCATTGGACCCAGATCCTGCGTTGTGCCCATCGGCACCTGCCACAGCATCTTTTTGGTGTGCAGATCAATAGCGCTCATGGTGCCAAACGGAGGCGTATTGCACGGCACCTGCAGCGGAGATTGCAGGATATCAATGCGCACACCGGCATACGGTCCGGCAACCTGCGGACGGATGGTGCCCATAAAGCCCGGCACTTCGTCCGTGGAGACTTTATACTTCTTGGCTTCTTCAAGATTGACCAGCGTCATACGCAGGGGCATGCGCATGTCGTTCACAAACATGATGCCACGGGCTTCATCAATAGAGATGCCGCCCCAGTTCATGCCACCCAGCAGGCTGGGCCATTCAATGTAGGGTTTTTCACCGGGCGGTGTGAACGGGCCTTCATAAACCGAATCCTTGAACATGATGCGGCAATAAAGCTGGTCAAACGTGCTGACACCCCACATGGAGCTTTCCGTCAGCGGGTCCGCGCCAATGGTGGGCATCCCGACGGAGAAGGGCTGGGTGGGGGAGAGGTGTTCACCCTGCGCCGCTGGTGTTGTAGCCACTTTGCGTTCCTGAACCTCAGTCACCGGCTGGCCGGTGCGACGGTCGAGAACAAAGATATGGCCGGTCTTGGTGGTCTGGATCAGGGCCGGGACTTTTTCACCCTGTGCGTTGGTTACGTCATACAGCACAGGCTGGGACGGCAGGTCATAATCCCACACGTCATGATGCACCGTCTGGAAAACCCATTTGGTTTTGCCGGTTGTTGCTTCTACCGCAACAATAGCGGCACCGAATTTTTCCTTAACTGCGTTGCGGTCTCCGCCCCAGTAGTCAGGCGGGCCGTTGCCGGTAGGCAGATAGACGAGGTTCAGCTCTTTATCATAGGTCGGGATGGTCCACACATTGGGGGTTTCCAGCGTGTAGGTCTGCCCGTCCTGCGGTGCATTGGTGTTTTCCGGGTCACCCACATCCCATGCCCAGGCCAGAGCGCCGGTCCGCACATCATAGGCGCGCACAACGCCGGAGGGTTCACCGTGGACAATATCACGCACCCAGCCACCAATAACGGCAACATGGCCCATCACAACCGGAATGGAGGTGGGGTGGTAGCGTTTGCCCCCTTCAACCGGACCCATCTGTTTTTTGAGGTCAACAGAGCCGTTTTCACCAAACCCGGAGCACAGGGCACCGGTATGCGCATCCAGCGCGATGAAGCGGGCATCCACGGTTGAGACCAGAATACGCTGGTGGCACATCGGAGCAGCGTCGTCCGCGGCTTTGTCCTCAGCGGTCAGGCTCGCATCTTTCGTGGCATCGTAATAGCCAACGCCACGGCAGGACACATGCTCAGCCGTATGGGCCTTGGGGTCAAACTTCCAGATTTCTTTCCCGGTATCCGCTTCCAGAGCCGTAATCAGGTTTTCCGGCGTGCAGGAATAGAGCACATTGCCAATCTGCTGCGGCGTGTTTTCATCCACCCCGGCGCCCGGCCCATGTGTCCGTCTGCCTGTGTGGTAAACCCAGGCAACTTTCAGCTTGCTGACATTGTCTGGCGTAATCTGGGTATAGGGCGCATAGCGCGTGCCCTGAGCATTCCGCCCGAAAAATTCCCAGTCATCCGGTGCATCCGGTTTGCCCGCCTGTGCAACCTGCTGCGGTGCGGGGGCTGCGTTGGGGTTGCTGATCTGCCCGTGAGGGAAGAAGGCTTCAACCAGCGTGACCAACAGACAGCCCACAATCCCGAGGCCACCATAGACGCTGCCACGGCGGATGGAGGCAGGCGTTGCAGGGAAGGTTGCAACGGCCCACACATTCAGCGTGAACAGAATGGCCGGGACAACCAGACGCGGCAGAAGAGCCCAGTAGCCAATTTCCGGCGTGTCACACAGGGCCCAGACAAATGTGGCGGCAAAAACAGCCACAGCCGCCAGCAGCGTTGCGCGATGCTTCAGAAAAACCAGAACAGCCAGCGCACAGTAGGCAAGCCCGGCCAGAAGGTAATAGGCCGAGCCACCCAGCATCAGCAGCTTCAGGCCGCCATATGCAAGGGCCAGACCGACAGCAAGGCTGATGATGGAAAAGATGGCGCGATAGACGCCACCGAGCGGAGAATGGTGATCTGCGGGTTGAGCGCCACCCATGCTATCACTCCAGTATTGAAATCGTCCTGACAGCAAGGTGTCGGGCCGGGGTTACGACTAAATCCTGATACGCTGGTGTCTGATAAGAGAGTTTTCCCGCAGGCACGGCCTGTGAGGGTCTTTATCAGTGTTTCCAGAGGAGCGGAACTTGCTCTGTGTCCAATATAGTCCGGCCTGTCAAGAAGATCCTGAAGCAAAATCTCATAAAAAGTCTGATTTTTTATAAAAGTTTCCGAGACTTCGTAAGGAGCCGACGTGAGCGCGTCTATTTTTGAAATGGCCGGGCCTTCCGGAGGGGGTGGAGTGCCAGATCGGGAGGAGCCGTTCTGGCCCCGTCAGAGGGGTGAAAACAGCCTTGTCGGGCGGCTTTTAATGGTAACGTTCCGGTGAGAGCACCCGTAATCTGGCGTGAAACGCATGTCAGACTGTGGGGTTCATTTAATGGGATATATAATTATAAGTTTATGATTTATATAGATTTTATTTCTGAAGGCCGCACAATTCACGCATCAGTTCGGCAACAGACCTATATGAAATAAGTATGTATAACACTTCTTTCATATATTGGACAATGGAGGGGTTTTCAGCGCCTTAAGATCGGTATGACAAGCTGCAACGCAGCGGCGCTATCGGTTTGGCAGTTAAGGGGAGTTTAAAGGAAAAGAACGAGATTGTTGCTTATAAAATATTATAGTTTTTCTTTTTTAAGGCGTGGGAGACGTGCGTTCAGATTTTCTGATCGGCATCATCTCTGCCTGAGCGCGAATGATGGTATGACGATTGCAGTAAAAAGTTGATTTATTGGAAATATTTTTCTGGTTTTATAGTAATCCATATTTTTAAGATCATTATTTTCAGATTTTTTGAAAAATATAGCGTCGCGGATCGTCTTCTTCTGTGTGTGGCAGAAGAGGGCAGGCAGGCAGTCTCCTGACTTTGGAGCCTGTTTAAGATTTTTGCTGAATTTTTGCAGGTATGACCTGATTCTGAAAGCGTTCAACCCGGGATGCTTTTCTTGTCGTGCCTTCACCGTTCTATGACTTTAACCGGGCACTTTCTGGCCGGAGTTCTGAAACTTTTTCGTGGTCAGATGATGTATCGTAAACACTTCAACAGATTTTCTGTGTCTAAATCGTCCGCTGCTTTGGGGTATGCCACCGTTGCAGGGAGCCTGATAACCACTCTGTGTTTTGGGGCAGCCTACGCGGATGAACCTGCTGTATCCTCATTACCAGATAAAAAACCTGTTTATGTGAATGTTATTTCCGGAAAGCCGCAGCAGCAGGATGATCCCTCTTTGCCAGAAGCGGGGGTGCTTGTGCGGCCTAAAAACTCGCCCCTTCCGGCAAGTGGTGTCCCGGTAGCGCCATGGCCCGGTCTGGCCACTATGGACGTGCCCAGTGTGGATGAATATCAGAGTGCGAAAACATTCCATAAAATGGAGCTGGATGATCTGACGGGAAAAGAAGGGCTGTCATGGCTCCTGCCCTCAGAGCTGGATGCGCAGCGCCGGACGGATATGGATGATCCCTATTACGTGCCCACGGCAGGCAGCGGCCATCTGGTTCCGCAAATCATGCCGTTCAGAGAAAGACTTCAGAAAAAAGGTTTCGTTTTTTCCTTTGCGTACAAAGGTGAGGCGATGGCGAATATTCATGGCGGCATGCAGCGCGGCATGGATTATGTGCATGAGCTGACCCTGCAGATGAACTTTGATCTGGGGAAGCTGGCAGGCCTGAACGGATGGTCCATTCACACCCTGCTCATGAACCGCGCAGGGCGTGAAGTCTCTCATGACCGTGTGGGTGAGTATTATGTAAACCTGATGGAAGTTTATGGACTTTCCGGACATGTTGTGGCGCATCTTGTTGATTTTTATGCGGAAAAGAAATTCATGCAAAACCGCATGGATGTCACGTTTGGCCGGATGTCCCTGACGCATGTTTTTGCGACATCGCCGCTGATCTGTTCTTTTATGGTAACGTGCTCCGCCCCGGTAGCGCTCAAGGTTGATCCGGGTTTTGCCGTTTATCCCAAGGCAACATGGGGCAGCCGTCTGCGCTTTCGGCCCACGCGGGATACATTGTTGCAGGTGGGGGCGTATCAGGTCAGCCCTCTCTCCACCAATCCCAGTGGCTGGGCGTGGGGGAGTGAGAATACGACAGGCCTGATGCTGCCCATAGAATTTACATGGCAACCCTTCCTGACGCGAAACCG
>VNJZ01007552.1:0-25739 GCA_008042795.1 Drosophila asahinai | reverse complement strand
GCGTCTGTCGAACACGATGGACGTGGAGTTCTGTATCGAGGCGCTACAGGATGCCCTCATGCGCTATGGCGCCCCGGACATTTTCAATACTGACCAGGGGTCGCAATTTACGACACCCCGTTTCAGCGGGATACTGGAAGAGCGTCAGATCCGCATCAGCATGGATGGGCGCGGTCGCTGGCTGGACAACGTGTTCATCGAGCGTCTGTGGCGGTCGCTGAAATACGAATGCGTCTACCTGTACGCGTTCGAGACCGGATCAGAGCTGAGGGCCGGGCTTGGCAGATGGATCGCCCATTATAACGAAAGGCGTCCGCATACGGCGCTGGCTGGACGAACGCCCGATGAGGCGTATCATGACGTGCCGACGCCATCTGGTCCGGGGTTAACCCCGGACCAGATGGCCAACAGCAACGCCGTCAGAAGGGCGGCATAACAACAACCGGGTATAGCTTATCAAGCCCGCAAAACTGTCCGAACGGACGGGACCACCTCAGACAACGGAGATTTTTTCACCATTATAAATACCAGCAACATTTTTAATGTCGCTCAGAATAGCATTTCCAATTTCAATATCACGTTGCGTTTGCTCCCGTCTTTCCATGAACAAACCAGCCTGATTATTGACAGACAGCAACAAAAAAACTGCGGCCAGATAGAATACAGGCTTCTGAAACTGTTCATGATAAGAAAATATTTTCTGCACTACAAAGATAAGCAGCACAGGATAAAGAAACGAATTGCATGTTAGAGACCGAGGGGATGGCCAAAAAAGATCAAACGGTAAGTTAAACGGATTTTCCGCAAACGCTAAGCAGGCGGCGAGACTCAAGAGAGCGAAAAAATAACAATAATTCCTTTTGGAAATCAGCATATAGATTAAATACAGACTGATTGCCAAAATAGATGAAAAATATAGAAATCTTTCATGCATTGGAAATATAGAAGAATATTTTCCATTGAAAAATTGATAAAATATATCCGTAAAATATGGCTTGATATTATGTATCAATGCCGAAAAATGTACTGGACGCCCCCATTCCGGCCCGATGCACTTTTTCATGACCAGAAAAATTGCGCAGGACACGACATACACAAAGACCGGACGCCAGGTTAGCTCAAGAAACAAAGAGTCTTTTGGTTTAAACAGAGCTGCATATAAATAGGCGCATCCTGCAGCAAGGATAAGAAGCTGCGCCGCCACCTGATAGGACGTGAGCGTAATAACTGAAAGAATAATTGCCGCAAACAAGCCCCAAAAATTCTTGCTTGTTCTTAAAAAATAAAGCGCGCCCCCCATGGCAATCCATGAAATACCATAGTTCCAGTAGGCCATTGTGAAAGACGATAAATCTGCCATGAACCCCTGAAAGGCCACAGCAATACAGAAAAACGCTATATATTTTAAGCTTATGCCGACATAACGAGAGAATTCGTAGCAGAAATAAATAAGCCCAGCAGAATATAGTAATGAGTTAATAATAACATTATCAAAATAGTTTATTTTTAACCAGCGAATAGCATAGCTCAGAGCCAGTATAAAATACCTATAATTTGTATAATTCCCTGAGATGAAGGAATTTTTTGCGTCTTCTGAGTAACGAACACCCAAATCATCCGCATTAAATATAAAAAAATTGGCAAAGCAGAGAGAGAATATTGGTAACAAAATTAGAGCGTAATAGATCTTATTTTTTGAAAAAAACATTTTTACTCTCTCGAAATCAACGACCTATAGGAAAAAAGAAAAACCTCACCGTGCTATCTTATACAGGCTGATAGTCAGATGGTGGCCATTGGAATAGTTGACACCGGTTACAGAGCCATAGGTGCGCAGACGGTCACGGGCAGAACCGAGGGTTGCCAGAAATGCCTCAGTGTTTTTGACGTCCACCAGCGCCACAGTGCAGGCTTCATTGCTGAGCATCCGGTGGGCTGCTTCTTCCGGTCCTTCCAGATGCACTTTGCCACCCATCAGGAACACGAGACTTGGCTCAGAAAATGAGACGGACGAAACCTCAGTCTGGGCACAAGGGCGATGTGCATTGACCAGTGCTGTCAGGCGCGGCGCCATCCAGATACTGTGCAGACGCGGCACAACCACCAGAAACAGGCCCGTGTAGAGCAGCATCGCGCAGGACGCACTTGTCAGCAGCGCCTTGCGTAATTCCGAACGACAGATGAAGACGACGGACAGGCCGACCAGCGGCAGGCTGCCCCCAGCCAAAATCAGCGCTGCGGGAGAGACCACATGCTCCAGCTTCCATAACAGGATGGGGCCCGCCAGAGCCAGCGCAACGCCAGCAACCGTCCAGAGCACGCCATAGGCCCACAGAACCAGCCGCGCCCAGAGCGCACGCGGCCAGCCTGCCCACACAGGCGCACCCTGTGCCAGCATGCCCGCCGTAAGGATGGCAATTGCCGGATAGGTCGGCAGCACATAATGCGGAAGCTTGGTGGCGATCAGCTCAAACACCAGCCAGTGCGGAAGAATCCAGCACAAAAGATATTTAACAGGCAGAAGCGTCCGGTTTTTCCAGATCGCAGGCAAAGCCGCCGCTGCAAAAAATGAACCGGGCCAGAAGGCAATCAGAAAGACCAGCAGATGGTAACCCGGCGGCAACCCATGCGCCTGCTGGCCGGATGCCACCTTGCCCAGAAAATTGGTGCCCACAGCACGGCGGAAAAACTCACCGTGGCTGACAACACCAATCGCAATGCACCATGGCAGCAGGATAGCCAGAGAAATCAGCCAGCCCCACAGAGGCCGCAGCCTGCGCCACAGACTAAAATTGCGCTCCACAACGGCCAGACAGAAAGGAGTGGCCAGAGATGGAATGAGAATAACCGGCCCCTTGAGCATCAGGCCACAGCCAATCGCTCCCCAATACAGAAGAGCGGTGCGCAGCGGCGTGGGGCGTTCTGCCTCGCGGTCACACAAGGCCCGCAACAGGCCAGCCTGCGCCAGCAGGACACTGAGCAAAAGAGTTGAATCAATCGTGCCCATCCGGTTCTCTGCCGTCACCAGTACAGAGACCATAAGCAGAAGGCCTGCGCCCAGACCGGCTGTCGAGCCGAACAGCACTGACCCCATCCATGCCGTCAGCACGACGGAGGCCGTCATAGCCAGCAGAGACGGCAGACGATACGCCCAGACCGCGCGGCTTTTCAGAGTTCCCGTTGCAGCGACGGACGCCGCTTCCAGCCAGTAAATCCCGGCGGGTTGCAGATAACGGGGTTTATCCTGAAAGCGGACATCTACAAAATTACCGCTTTCAAGCATCTGGGCCGTCGCTTCCATATAGCGCGGCTCATCCCGGTCAAACGGGGGCGTCGAGGCCCGTCCCGGCAGAAAGAGGAAAAATGCAAATAAACCGAGCAAAGCCAGCGCACGCCCGGACAGGCGTTGCTGGCCCCAGCGTGGATTTAGCATTCGCGAACCGAGCGCGGCAGGCGGGTCCGGTTCCGCAGCCAGATAACACCCAGCAAATCACGGATCCCCACCAGCGCACGGTTAAAATTGGTATATTTTGACTGCCCATGCAGACGCGGGCGGTGCTTGACCGGATGGCACAGCAACGGCACGCCATAAGACGCAAATAGCGCAGGCAGAAAACGATGCAGGCCTTCAAACTGAGGCAGTTTTAAAAAAGCATCACGCTGGAAAAGTTTGATCGGCGCACCTGTATCCGGGCATTCATCGCGCAGCAGGCGACGGCGCAGACCATTGGCAAAGCGGGTCGCAAAACGGCGGGACCAGCCATCTTTCCGCTTTTTACGCACACCCACTACAAGTGGAGGCGTGCCATTAGCAGAGCGCCCCAGACGCAGGAGGTCAATCAGTTCCCGCGGATCATCCTGACCATCGCCGTCAATAGTGGCAATCCATTCACCCCGCGCGGCGGTAATACCGGTGCGCAGGGCGGCAGACTTTCCGCAACACTGATCATGGGAGAGAACACGTAAGCCTGGCAGAACCTCGGCACGCATTTTCTGAAGGACGGCAACGGTATCATCCCGGCTGCCATCATCTACAAAAACGACTTCAGTTTTTGGCAGATGCTCAAGGGCTTCCGCGAGTTCCTGACAGACAAACGGGAGGTTGTCCCGCTCATCCAGAACAGCAATAACAATGCTCAGAACCGGAGTATCATCACTCCGGGAGGAAGAGACCGCGCTCAAGCCGGATCAATCAGCAAACGCGCGGTTCAGGCGGCTTGACGCGCAAGAGCGGTCGGCAGGTTGGCAATAGCCTGATCAACCAGTGCTTCTGCCTTCTGCTGGTCAAGGGACTGGCCGATAACGTTACGAGCAGCTTCTACAGCCACATCGACAGCGGCCTGACGGACTTCCTTGATTGCTGCGCGCTCTACGGCGGCAATCCGGTCACGGGCCATCTGTTCATGCCGCTGCACAGCAGCTTCAGCTTCGGCACGGGCTTTTTCAGCCAGTTCGGCCGCGTGCTTCAGGGACTGCTCGACCACGCTTTTGGCTTCAATCAGAGCCTGCTCACGCTCACGCGTGGCATCTTCCAGCATCTGCTCGGCTTCCCGGCGCAGCTGGGCGGATTCGTCCAGTTCCTGACGGATGCGGGCGGCGCGGCTATCAAGAATGGTCGTGATAGGCGTCCAGACCTTACGGCCAAAAAAGACGAAGAACAGAACGAAGGAAACAGCGACCCAGAAACCTGCTTCGTGAAAAATGCCAGACATGACTTTATATTCTCCCGGAGCCGGTCTCAGATATTCTGATGCGCGATCGCGCCGTCAACCTTCTGCGCCACAAGCTGGGCGTCAGGCGTGACACCTGTCAGGCGGGAAACAAGCGCCTGTGTGGTATCAGCCGCAATTTCTTTGAGCGTGCCGAAAGCCTGAGCTTTTTCGGCAGCAATCCGTTTTTCAGCGTCCGCAATTTCGGCTGAAAGACGGGCGTTGATTTCTGCCAGTTTCTGATCCGCAGCGCGCTGTTCAGCGTCCAGCGTTTTCTGCAGATTGGCCTGAGCCTCAGCCATGGCATCTTTACGTGCCTGCTGGAGTTCCGCCACGGCTTTATCCGCATCCTGTTTAGCAGAGCGCGCAACATCGAGATCACCCGAGATCCGCTTGCTCCGGTCTTCCAGAACGCGACCAACGCGGGGCAGCATGATCTGGCTCAGCACCAGATAGAAGCCCAGGAAAATCACAGCCCCCCAGATGACCTGACCGGTCACCAGAGGGTTGTGAAAATCAAGCTGAGGCATCCCTGCGGCGTGTGCACCAGGTGCAGCCATTACCAGAAGAGACACGCCGGATACCGTAGCGAGTAAACCGGCACGGACAATCTTCATCATGACACCCACAGGAAGGCCTCCCTTTTCCTACCGTTTTATCAGACGAACAGGATCAGGAACGCGATGAGAAGCGCGAACAGCGCGATAGCTTCTGTCAGCGCGAAGCCCAGCATACCCAGACCGAACACGTGCGGACGGGAGGCCGGGTTGCGAGCAATGCTGCTCACCAGCGTTGAAAAGATGTTGCCGAGGCCGATACCAACGCCGGCGAGGGCGATTACGGCGATACCTGCACCGATTTCCCGGGCTGCAGCGATGTCCATATCAGTCACTTCCTTGTTAAAAAGTACAGTTCAAACGAAACGGGCAAAGCAGCTCAGTGAGCCACGGCCTCCCGCAGGTAGATGCACGTCAGAATGGCAAACACATAGGCCTGCAGCACACCAACAAGCAACTCGAGAGCCACCAGCGCCACGTTAATGGCAATAGGCCCTATCGCAAACACATCACCCACGACGCCAAAACCGGCGAGCATGATGACGAAGCTTGCGAAAATATCGAACATGACGTGTCCGGCGACCATGTTTGCAAACAGTCGGATGGACAGGCTCACGGGACGAGAGAGAAAGGACAGGATCTCAATCGGGATCAGCAGCGGCGCGAGGAACATGCTGGCACCCGCCGGCATGAAGTGCGCAAAGAAGCGGATGCCCTGCACCTTGAGCGACACGATAACCGTCAGCAGGAACACCATGACAGCAAGGCCGAGGGTGACTGCGATGTGACTGGTAAAGGTGAAGGAGAAAGGCAGCAGGCCGATATAGTTCCCGGCCAGAATGAAGAAGAACAGCGTGAAGATGAAGGGGAAGAAGGCAGCGCCCTCTGGCCCGATGGTATCAACCGCCATGCTGTGAATGAATTCGTAGCACACTTCGGCTGCGGCCTGAAAACGACCAGGCACCACAGCAGCAGGACGCATACCGAAATACAGGAACGCAAGAACCAGGCACCCGGCCAGGATCATGTAGAGGGGTGACTGACTGAAGCGCAGCGCCTCACCAAGCCCGCCAAGAACGGGATGAAGCTCGAACTGACCAAGTACGTCGATACTGGAACCGCCCGCCAAAACCGTTCTCCTACTCCACTGTGTCCGGTCTATTCTGCCGGATCCTCAGCTTTCCAACTCACTGTTCCGGTGGCTTTACCAGCCGCCAGACATTCAGCACTCCTGCACTTCCGCCCAGCAGCGCGAAGATGATCAGGAAAACAGCACGGGTATGGAGCCAATGGTCCAGTCCCCAGCCCACAGCAACCCCAACCACCAGCGCGGAAATCATTTCCGTCCCGGCCCTGAGCGCCAGTGCTGGCAAGGATTGTTCATCCTTCTCAGCTTTGCTGGCTTTTTCATCTTCCTCAACCCGACCGGAGCGGCGTTCCGCCTCTTTCAGTCGCTTCGCGAAAGACTCGTCGCTGTCTTCACCCATACTTCGCACTCCAGAGGGGTGCAGGCGCTTGCTAACGGCGCTGCCATATCCTGTCAAGGAAGCATCCGTAGCACTGAGCGGAAAATCCGTCACGCATGCAAAAAAAGCGCACCGGCGGACGATTCCGCCTGCGTCAGGATGCGGCTTCCGCCCCCATTTCAGGCGAGCCGACCAGCCCTTTGGCAAAGTCCTGCGCCGAGAACGGACGGAGATCTTCCACCTGCTCCCCCACACCCACAGCATGCACCGGCAAGCCAAAACTGTCGGCCAGCGCCACGACAATACCGCCACGGGCCGAACCATCCAGCTTGGTCACCACCAGACCGGTAACATTTACCAGTTCGCGGAACACGCGCACCTGCTCCACAGCGTTCTGACCCGTGGTGGCATCCAGCACCAGCAGGACGGAGTGCGGAGCGGTCTCATCAAATTTCCGCATGACCCGGATAATCTTGGCCAGTTCTTCCATCAGTGCACTTTTATTGTGCAGGCGGCCCGCCGTATCCACAAACAGCAGATCCGCACCCTGCGCCTTGGCCCGTTTCAGCCCTTCAAACGCCAAACCGGCGGCATCCGCGTTCGGTGCGCCAGCAATCACGGGGCAGCCCGTGCGCTCACCCCATACCTGCAACTGCTCCACAGCGGCGGCACGGAACGTGTCCCCCGCCACCATCATCACCTTCTTCCCCTGATCGGTGAAAAAGCGGGCCATTTTGCCAATGGTGGTGGTTTTGCCAACACCGTTGACGCCCACCACCAGCACCACATGCGGCTTATGCGCGGGGTCGGGTTCAAACGGAATGGCCACCGGGGCAAGCACACTGGCAATTTCATCCGCCAGTGTGTTGCGGATTTCCTCGTCCGTAACTTCTGTGCCGAAGCGCGTCTTCCGGAACGATTCGATAATCCGTTCGGCAACGCTTGGGCCAAGGTCTGCGGTAATCAGCAGATCCTCCAGCTCTTCCAGCGCCTCATCATCCAGCTTGCGCTTGGTGAAGACGGATGTCAGCCCGCCGCCCAGCTTCTGCGTTGAGCGGGACAGCCCCTGCTTGAGGCGTGAAAAGAAACCTAGCGCCATCTCAAACCCTTTCCGCCAGCAGGCCTGCGGCATCTGCCGCCACAGCCCGCAGACTGATAATCTCACCCGTTTCCGCCTCACCTTCTGCCAGACGGACCGGGGCAAACTGTTCACTATGCCCTGATGTGGGCGTTTCCATCAGCACACGCAAAGTCTGGCCGACCAGACTCTGGTAATACCGCTCGGCCGAGGCCGCCCCCACCTCCCGCAGGCGCGCAGCCCGCGCCTTGCGCTCGGGCACCGGTACAGCCCGCATCCGCGCCGCAGGCGTGCCCGGACGCTCACTGTACGGAAAGACGTGCAGATACGGCACGCCCTGCGCCTCCAGAAAGGCGCGTGTTTCTTCAAACAGCGCATCATCTTCAGTCGGGAATCCGGCAATCACATCCGCGCCGATCCCGATATCAGGGCGCAGACCGCGCGCCCGTGTAATAACCCGTGCGGCATCTTCCGCCAGATGGCGGCGCTTCATCCGTTTAAGAATCAGGTCCGACCCGGCCTGGAGTGAGAGATGCAGATACGGCATGAAGCGCGGCTCATGCTCAAGCAGACGCCAGATATCCTCATCAATTTCCACCGGATCAACCGACGACAGGCGCAGGCGCTCAAGCTGTGGCACCAGCCCCAGCACCCGGCGGCACAACTGCCCGAGTGAGGGCGTGCCCGGCAGGTCCCCGCCCCATGAGGTCATGTCCACGCCTGTCAGCACCACCTCCCGGTAGCCCGATTCGACAAGCGCGCGCACCTGCTCCACCACCACGCCAACCGGCGCGGAGCGGGATGGCCCGCGCCCGAAGGGAATGATGCAGAACGTGCAGCGATGATCGCACCCCTGCTGGACCTGCACAAAGGCCCGCGTCCGGCCAGCAAATTCCGTGACCAGATGGGCGGCGGTTTCTCTGGCAGCCATAATATCCGAGACGACGAGCGGCTCATTCATGGCGGCGGGTGCCCAGCTTTCCGCCTTCAGCTTTTCTTCATTACCCAGAACACGGGTAACGCCGGGCAGGGCAGCCCAGCGGTCCGGGTCAATCTGCGCGGCACAGCCCGTCACCACAATCCGGGCGCCCGGCTTATCACGATGCGCGCGGCGGATGGCCTGCCGGGCCTGCCGCTCGGCCTCGCCCGTCACCGCACAGGTGTTGACGATAATCACGTCCTCCAGCGCTGCGGCATGCTCACGCATGACCTCGCTTTCCCACGTGTTCAGCCGACACCCGAAGGTCAGAATTTCCGGACGGGTCATGAGGCGTAGGTGGCCAGATCCACCATCCCGTCAAATGCAACAGCCGCAGGGCCAGTCATCAGCACATGGTCATTATCCGCCCATTCAATATGCAGAAGGCCGCCATCCAGTTCCACGGCGCAGCGGCGCTCCACCAGCCCGCGCCGCACGGCATTGACCACAGCCGCACAGGCACCGGACCCGCAGGCTTCCGTAACTCCTGCGCCGCGTTCATGCACTTTCAGGCGCATCCCGGCGGGGGTGTCTATGCGGGCAAAACCAATATTGGCACGGTCAGGGAAGAGCGGGTCATGCTCAAGCGCGCTGCCTTGGCTGAGCATCGAAAAATCTTTCACAAAAAAAGTTGCGTGCGGGTTCCCCATGGAGGCCGCTGCCGGGTCTCCGGGAAGGGGCAGATGGAGAGTGTCCATCTCGGCTACAAGAGGCACGGCCTGCCAGTCCAGTTTTGGGGCTCCCATATCCACCGTCACCAGCCCGCCTTCTTCAATGCGCGCAGGCAGGGTTCCTGCGCGTGTTTGCAGGACGGGGGTACGGGTGCCAGTCTGGCGAAACACCAGATCCGCCACACAGCGGGAGGCGTTACCACACGCCCCGGCCTCCGACCCGTCAGGGTTAAAAAAGCGCACAAACACATCCGCCCCGTCCGCACAGGCCGGGCGCAGCGTCACAAGCTGGTCACAGCCAATGCCCCTCCGGCGGTCAGCAAGGGCTGCAATGCGCGCAGGGGTCAGGGACAGATGGCCGGCACGCTCGTCGAAAATGACAAAGTCATTTCCAAGCCCGTGCATCTTGAAGAAAGAGGTCTGCATACCGCGCCTTATAAGGCAGTTCAGCCCCTAATACCATTGCGGAACAACACCGCGTGGCTCAGAGGAAACGCCCCGGCGCGCCGCGGCTCAGCACCTCAATTTTATAGCCATCCGGGTCGGTCAGGAAAAAGAACGTGCCGATAATGCGGGTTTCCAGTTCCAGCGTCCTGATGGGCGTCGGGGACAACCCTGCTGCGTCCAGCCGCTCATGCTCGGAGGCCAGATCCTTTACTGAAACGGCGAGATGCCCATAGCCATCCCCCAGCACATACGGTTCGGTCCGGCCGTGATTGATGGTCAGTTCCAGCTCAAAGGTCTGCTCCTCATTCGCCAGATAGATCAGTGTGAAGCTGTCAAACACCAGCCGGTCCACCGGGCGCAGCCCAAACGCTGCCTCATAAAACGCCAGCGAGCGCTGTTCCTCCAGAACACGCAGCATGGAATGGATCATTTTTGCCACAGCATATCCTCTCTGACATCGGCTTCGTCAAAATTTACAGTGCTCATAACGTGGAAGCCGGTCTTGCTGAAATTATTTTTTAAAAAAATAGTCTTTACGCACGCCTCGGCAAAATGGTTTCAAACAATAAATGAGCCTGTTTCGGGGATAATATTTAAAGAAATGATCACCTCTTCTCTTCTGCCTGCGCCGGCATCACGCCAGATGCGGATCTGGCTGTGTGTTGGCACTATTCTGGCGACGGGGCTGTCCGGCTTGCAGCTCTCCCGTGAAGCACATGCAGCAGAAGATGAAGCAGCCTCTCTGGAGGCTCTGGAACACCAGATGGCGCAAATTCAGGAGCAGCAGAAAGCGCTCCAGAAGGCGCTTGTCGGCATGCAGAAGCAGATTGCCGCGCATCGGGCCGCGCTGGGGGGGCATGCCGGGGGGGCTGCAACCCGCTCCGCAGTGGACGGCAGCAGCCACCATACGCTGACAACCGCGCGGAATACCGTATCTGGCAGCGGCGGCACGAGCCATAAAGGCTGGTCGCCGGAAACCGGGGCTGAAGAGGCTGGTCTTGAACCTGCCGAAGCCACCTCCACCGCCATGAACACGCCGCACCACATGGTGCACCATGCGACAGGACCGGACGCTCAGCCCATCTTCTCCGGGGTTGATACGCACCCGGATGTGGAAGCTGTTATTGGCCACCGCGCGGAAGACGTCATTTCCCGCATTGCGGAAAACAGCGTTGGCCCGCATGCGCGGGAAACCGCGGGCGCACAGGCCGCTGGTGCGCTGGGTGACCACGGCGTGTTCCATATGGGGCCTGTCACCCTCATTCTGGGCGGGTTTCTGGATGCCTCGGCCGTGGTTGAAAACCGCCATGTGCCGTCCGGCACGTTCAACTACTGGCAGGCCATGCCGTATCCGAACGAGTCCCGCTATCACACCAACAATTTTGAAGGCAGCGCGCGTTACAGCCGTATCTCCCTCATGGCGCGCGGCAACGTGGATAACCACTCCACCATCTCCGGCTTCTTTGAAATGGATTTCGGGGCTGGGGCCGCCACGACCGACGCTTATGAAAGCAACAGCTACGCCTTCCGCATGCGGCAGGCCTATCTGGCTTATGATAATAGTGATCTGGACTTCCATTTCCTTGCCGGGCAGGCCTGGAGCATGCTCACACCGGGCCGCATCGGCATTATCCCGCGTCAGGAAAGTCTGCCGGAAACAATCGAATCCTCCATGCTGGCAGGCCAGACATGGGCACGGCAGCTCCAGTTCCGGTTTGTGAAGGACTTCCTCCAGCATCGTCTGTGGCTGGGCCTGTCCATCGAAAACTCCGCCACGCTGTATGACACCACCGGCTTTACCAATGCGGACGGCACCGTCACGCTACCCAACGGCAAAACCGCTACCATCAGCAGTAACGGCACCGGCCTGACCAATGATGCCCCCTTCTCCAACGAGATTGCGCCGGATGTGATCGGCAAGGTGGCGTGGGACCCGCACTGGGGCCATTACGAAGCCGTGGGAATCCTGCATTTCCCGCATGACCGCGTCGCATCCCTCGGGCAGGGCCACAACAATACCGCCATTGCAGGCGGTGGCGGGGGCTCCATGGTTCTGCCGGTTGTGCCGCATAAAGTGGAAGTGCGTCTGGCCGGGCTCGCCGGGGTGGGTATAGGCCGCTATGGCTCCGTTCTGCTGCCCGACGCCACCCTGAAAGCTGACGGGGACGTTGCTCCCATTCCTTCCGTGCAGGCAACCGGCGGCATTATTGCCCACCCCACCCCGCGCGTGGATGTGTATGGTTTCTTTGGGTATCAGGAAGCCGGACGGCGCTATTCCAACTATGGCGGCGGCGCGTATGGCTACGGCAACCCGAACTATTCCAACCTTGGATGTGAGACGGAACTGTCCACTCTGGGCTGCACGGCCAACACCCGGAGCGTGATGGAAGCGACCGTCGGCGCATGGTATCGCTTCTTCAAAGGGCATTACGGAACGGTGGAAGCCGGAGCCCAGCTTGCCTACTCCCGCAGGGATGCCTGGAAGGGTCAGGGCGGCGGACCGGATACCAGCATGAGTCAGATATTTCTGGACTTCCGTTACCTGCCGTTCCAGTAACACACCACGCTTGCTCATAAGCGCTCAGGGCAAAAGTTCTCCGGCCAGGCCTCTGGCCATTTATGCGGGGAACCTTTATCCCCCCATACATCTTGTTGCCTGGACCTAAAGTAGAATGCCTTTTCAGAATGCCCCCGCCTCTCTTGCGAGCGCCCTTGCCGCTCGCGGGTACGACTCCGCAACCCCAGTTCAGGCCGCCGTTCTGGCGCCTGACGCCGAAGGTCGGGACCTTCTTGTTTCAGCCCGCACCGGCTCTGGCAAAACCGTTGCCTTTGGCCTTGCGATGGCCAACACCCTGCTGGATGACAATGGCCGCTGCCCCCCGCCGGGCGCGCCGCTGGCTCTGGTCATTGCCCCCACGCGTGAACTCGCCCTGCAGGTGCGCAATGAGCTGGAATGGCTCTATGCCTCCAGCGGTGCCCGCATTGTCTCCTGCGTTGGCGGGATGGAACCCCGTGTGGAAGCCCGTGCACTGAACGCTGGCTGCCACATTGTTGTCGGCACGCCGGGCCGCCTGTGTGACCATCTCTCCCGCGGGCAGCTCAAACTGAGCAATCTACGCGCCGTGGTGCTGGATGAAGCGGATGAAATGCTTGATCTGGGCTTCCGGGATGAACTGGAAACCCTGCTGAAAGCCGCCCCGCCGGAACGCCGCACCCTGCTGTTCTCCGCCACCATCGCCCGGGACATTGCCAATCTGGCCCGCCGCTACCAGACGGACGCCCTGCGTATTGATACGCAGACCGGCAGCGCACCGCATACGGACATTACGTACCGCGCCATTCTGACGGACCAGTCCGACATGGCTGGCACCATCGTCAACGTGCTGCGCCAGATGGAGTCTCCCACCGCTATTGTGTTCTGCCACACGCGTGAAGCCGTGCGGCAGTTGCAGGGGATTCTGACGCAGCGTGGCTTCTCCTCCGTCGCCATTTCCGGTGACCTCGGGCAGAACGAGCGCAGCCGCGCCATTGAAAGCCTGCGGCATGGTCAGGCCCGCGTTTGCGTGGCGACTGACGTTGCAGCCCGTGGCATTGATATCCCCGACCTCGGGCTGGTGATTCACGCCAGCCTGCCGTCCAACCCGGCAACCCTGCTGCACCGTTCTGGCCGCACCGGGCGCGCCGGGCGCAAAGGAACCTGTGTTCTGCTGGTGCCGCCCTCACGCAGAAGGCTGGCGGAACGCCTGCTTGAAGGGGCTAAAGTTACGGCAGAATGGGGCGGTGCCCCGACACCGGACGATATTGCCAAAGCCGATGCGGAACGCCTGCTGTCCGCCCCGGAACTCTCCATTGCCGTGCCGGAAGCCGGTGGCATGCATGAGCTGATCACCAAGCTGACAGCAGCACATTCTGCGGACCAGCTTGCTGCGGCGCTGATTGCCATGTGGCGCGCCAACCTGCCGGAACCCACCAGCGTACGCGTTATTTCTCCCGGCTCTGTCAAAAAAGCGCCGCGTGAACGCACCCGCCGGGATGATGAAGAAGGTGACACCCGTGGCCCGCGTGAACCGGGCGCATGGTTCCGCCTCTCCGTTGGCCGCGAGGACCGCGCAGACCCGAAATGGCTTGTGCCGATGCTCTGCCGTCTGGGCGGTATCCGCAAGCAGGATATCGGCGCGATCCGCATCCAGCCGGACCACACACTGGTAGAAATCGCACAGGATAAAGCTGAACGCTTCCAGTCCTGTGCCGCTGGTGCTGATGCGGATGAAATTACGGTCGAGCCTTCTGCTCCGCCGCGGGGTGGCGCCAGCCGCGACAGCGGTCGTCCGCCGCGTTCTGCTGGTGGCCCCGGTGGCAGTCGTCCGCCCCGTAAGGGTGGCGGTGGCGGCTTCAGCAAAGGCGGTCCGTCCAGCCGCAAACGTAAAGGCTTCTGATCCTCTCAGACGCAAAAAAGGCCCCTCCCGAAAGGAAGTGGCCTTTTTCTTTGCTAACGACTCAGCGCCTTACAGTCTGGGCAGAGACGTTGCATCTTTCCAGTCAGACTTCAGACGATCTTTCTTGCTCTTCCAGGCATTTTTTGTATCCTGCCCGGCATTGTTCCATTTTTCCTGCGCGTTTTTGCCCGCGTTCGTCACCTTATCGCGCTGAGCTTCCCACTTCTTACGGGTTTCCTCATTCGCGTTGTTCCACTTATCCTTCGCGTTCTGCTCCGCGTTGGTCACCTTGTCGCGCTGAGCTTCCCACTTCTTGCGGGTTTCCTCGTTCGCGTTGTTCCACTTATCCTTCGCGTTCTGCTCCGCGCTGGTCACCTTGTCGCGCTGGGCTTCCCACTTCTTGCGGGTTTCCTCGTTCGCGTTATTCCATTTATCCTTCGCGTTCTGCTCCGCGTTGGTCACCTTGTCACGCTGGGCTTCCCACTTCTTACGGGTTGCCTCGCTGGCATTATTCCAGCGTTCTTTTGCCTGATCCTGTGCGGACTGGCCGGCGTTTTTCAGATTGGATGAAAATTGGTTAGCATCAGTCTTGACGGCATTCCGCGTATTCTCCACTCCCTGCTGTGCGCAGGATGTCAGGGAGAGGCAAGGATCAGCATGGGCGGCTGTGGCTGAAACCAGAACCGTTGCAAGCGGCAACCCCAGAACGGCGATTTTCCGAATGAACTGCATAAATATTCCTTCCATATTTCCTGATAACCATCAGGAAGACGGGCGTGTTTTAGGCAGGAAATTTTGTCAAAAAATGGCCATTCCCGCCCTGACCGGACAGAATTGCCCGCACACCCTCGTATCTTTTTTTGTGTTTGGAGAATAAACCCAGATGATTAAGCCTTCTTTACTCTGCAAACACATGCGCAGACCACACACAAAGGCCGGACTTGCTTTAGCCACTGCCCTTTGCCTGTCTGCGGCCCCGGTATACGCCGTGCCGCCCACGCCGCCAACCGCACCCCATGCTGATGCCCCCAAAGAGGCCCGGACAGAGTTTACCGGCACCGCCGCCCTGCTCCCGGATGATGCCATAACGCACCACACGGACACGTTTGCTGGCCACAAGATCAGCTATACAGCCCACGCGGGAACACTCGTGCTGCGGGATGATGCCGGCAAGCCCACAGCCCGCATGTTTTACGTGGCCTACACGCAGGACGGCGCGGACCCGGCAAAACGCCCGGTGTCCTTCTTCTTCAATGGTGGTCCCGGCGGAGCCACGGCTTATCTGCATCTGGGTGCCGCTGGCCCCACCGCGCTGACATTTCCCGCAGGCAACCCGACGGACGGTGCCAACGCCCGGCTGGCGCTCAACCCGGATAGCTGGCTGCCGGACACGGACATGGTGTTTATTGACGCCCCCGGCACAGGCTGGTCCACCCCGACCGACCCGAAAACTGCTGACAAAACCTTCTATGGCGTCAAGCAGGATGCCCGGGCCTTTGCCAAGACCATTCAGCTCTGGGCCAATACAAACGGCCGCCTGACCTCCCCGCGCTATCTGGTGGGAGAAAGCTACGGCGGCATTCGCTCCATAGAGGTCGCAGAAGCTCTGGCCCAGCAGCAGAATCTGATGGTGAACGGCATCGTCATGATTTCACCGGCGCTGGATATGGGGCTGCTGGATACCAGCAACAGTATTCTGGCCTCCGCCCTCACGCTGCCGTCCTTTGAGGCCGCAAAACTGGCCTTACAGCACAAACTCGCGCCGGAAACTGCAGCGCATCAGCTTGATGAGGCTTATCACTACGCGCTCGGCCCGTATCTTTCCACGCTGGCCAACACCCCGCCTACGGGCGATGCCGCGCGTGATTTTTATGAAGAGGTTGCCAACCACACCGGCCTGCCGCAGGACGTGATTGCCAAGGAACGCGGCCAGCCGCAGCCCATGGCGCATGATGTGCGCAGCCGGGACGGACGCCTTTACACGCTGTATGATGCCACGGTGTCCATTGCCGACCCGTTCCCCGAAGGTGTGGATAATGGTGACAGCCCGGACCCGACCCTCTCCGGCTTTGGCCGCGCCTATGGCAGCGCGTTTGAAAACTATGCCGCCAAAACCCTGAATTACCGGACGGATCTGTCCTACGAACTGCTGAGCATGAAGGTGAATGCCGCGTGGGATTTCCGGGGAGACGGGGAACCGATGGCGCATCAGATTCCCATTCTGCGCCGCCTGCTGGCTCTGAACCCGACCCTGCGAATCTTTATTGCCAACGGATATTATGATCTGGCCTGCCCCTTTGCCAGCGCACGCTGGGTAACGGAGCATATCCCTGTCGGCCGTAACCGCATTGGCCTGCACACCTACCCTGGCGGCCACATGCTCTATACCCGCCCGGACAGCCGTGCGGCTCTGGCACGGGACGTAAAGGCGTTTCTGGCCCCCTGAAAAACAGGCCATACCAAACCCGCCAGACATAAAAAAGGCGGGAGAGGTTTCCCTCTCCCGCCTTTTCCTGACGTAGCGTGTAAGCCGCTCGCCCCTGCCGGATCAGCGCTTGCTGAACTGGAAGGAACGACGGGCTTTGGCGCGGCCGTATTTCTTACGTTCAACCTGACGGGAGTCACGGGTCAGGAAGCCAGCAGCTTTCAGAATGCTGCGCAGGCCGGGTTCATAGTGCGTCAGCGCACGGCTGATGCCGTGACGGACTGCACCAGCCTGACCGGACAGACCACCACCCACGACGGTGCAGACAACGTCGAACTGGTTGTAGCGGTCAGCCACCAGGAAGGGCTGCGTCAGCAGCATGCGCAGCACCGGACGTGCGAAATACGTGCCAACGGGACGACCGTTAACCGTAATGTCGCCTTTACCGGGCTTGATCCACACGCGGGCCACAGCGTCTTTACGACGGCCCGTTGCGTAGGAGCGGCCCTGCGCATCGCGTTTAACTTCATAGACCGGGGCTTCCGGAGCCGTGGGAACCACGTCTTTCAGATCAGCCAGCGTGCCTGTACGTTCCTGAGTTTCAGACATGATGCTCAGCCTTTCTGCGCGTTAACGACGTTTTTGCGATTCATGGCAGCCACGTCCAGCTTCTGCGGCTGCTGGCCGTCATGCGGGTGCTCGGCACCGGCATAAACATGCAGGCTGCGCATCTGCTGGCGCTGCAGCGGACCTCGGGTGATCATGCGTTCAACGGCCTTCACTACAACATGGTCCGGGTTCTTGCCACCCAGACGCTGTGCAATGGTGCGGGTCTTGATACCGCCGGGGTAACCCGTGTGGTAGTGGAACAGCTTCTGGCCAGCCTTGTTGCCCGTCAGCGCCACTTTCTCGGCGTTGATGACAACAACGTGGTCACCGCAGTCAACATGCGGGGTGAACTGAGCTTTGTGCTTGCCGCGCAGGCGGTTCGCGATGATGACGGCCAGACGACCAAGAGCGAGGCCTTCGGCATCGATCAGGATCCAGTTCTTCGTCACCTCCGCGGGTTTCAGCGAGAGGGTGGTCTTCATGAGAGTGTGATTCCGTTAAGACTATAAGCTTTGAAGATGGGCGCCTTATGCGGGTGCCAAAGGGCTTCGTCAAGAGGAATTGGCGTTGACCCCCGTAAAATCAACAGTTTTTCTTACGGTAACATGTTACCATAGCCAGACTTGCAGCACCCCCCACCCGTGCATTACACGGGGAGATACGGTGAAGACTTCCTTTGTCAAAACAAGCAGGATTCCTACCTGGTGAAGAAACATGTCCCTTTTACAGTTGCTGGTATTGCAGCCCTCGCCTGTGTCGGATGGCTGGCGGCCCGCCATGCCGAGCATGTCATGCTGGAAAAAAGTATCGACAGTTTCCGCCAGACGCTGGGGCCGGATACGTCCTTTACATATAAAAAGGCATGGCCCGGCCTGCTTGGGCGGAGTGTAAAATTTACCGCGCTGGTTTTCCGGCAGGGGCAGCAGAGCGTGACAGCGGACGACGCGGAAATTTCCAAAGTCAGTACCACCGGGGATGAAGCCAGACGAATCGGCCATCTCGTTTTCCACAAGTTTCAGTTTACCGATACCTCAGGCAACCTGCGTCTGGATGATCTGTCTCTGGATGGCGTTACCCTGCCCAGCAAGGGCGATGAAAAACAGGGCACCCCCCCGCAGGCGCTGGAAATCAAACATGTGGACGCCAGAAAGCTGCATGGCTTTATTGCCAGCATGCAGTCGGACTTCACCGCATCCAGCCTGAAGGTGGATGATTACGGGAATGATGAAGCCTCCCATCTGGACGCAAAAGACCTCCGGCTGGCAACCAGCGTTGCCCCGCAGCGCCAGATTACCGCCAGCGCCATCCTGCTGGACGGGATGGATCTGGCCGGACTGTATAAGAGTTACACCACCAATGCCCCCTACAAACCGCTTGACGGCGTGCGGGATATTCAGGTGGACGCCCTGAGCATAGAAGGGACAAGCCCTCTGCTCCGCGTGGCCCGCCTCACATCCCACGCCACCCATACCGAGGCATTGGAAAAGGAAGTCTCAGCCGTTCAGGGGCTGGAACTGTGGCCTGCCGTGCCCAACCTCTCTTTCCTGCCGGCTCTGGGCTATGACCATTTCCGGGGTGCGCTGGTGCTGAACCTGACGCATGATTACAAAGCCGGAAAACTGCATATCGACACCTTCAGTCTGGAAGCTCCGGACATGGGCCGTCTGACACTGGACGGAGACTTCAGCGAGGCCAGTACGCTCGCCATGCTCTCAGCCAGTGCTGCGGATATGCAGGTGATCAGCATGAACCTGTCCTACCGGGATCGCGGGCTGGTCCCCAAAGTGATTGCAAATTTTGCCAGCACACGCGGCACAACCCCGCAGGACTATATAACGTCTCTGCGGAACAGCATGGCCCCCGAAGGTAGCGACCCGAAAGCGCCGTTGCCTCAGTTTGCAAGCTATCTGGCCAACCCCGGCAACGGCCCGCTGACCATGACCATACATCCGCCGCAGCCTGTGCCGTTGATGGCGATTGCCGCGACCCTGAGCATGTTGCCCACATCCCCCCAGCTTGCACAGCAGCTCGGGCTGACGCTCCACGCCCCATAAAAAAACAGGCCCGGTACTGGTCAGACGATCCTGACCGATACCGGGCCGCACGGGCGCGTCTGTTTTTTGAAAAAAACTTTTCCTGCGGGCTTACCGCTCAGCACCCGTCTGGTCAGGCGGCGCTGTGGTCGCCGCAGGCCCGCTTACGGGCACCCCGGCAGCGGGGGGTACTGCCACTGGGAGTGGCGCAGCCGCTGGGCCTGTGGGGCTTACGCCACCTGTGGTCGGCGCATTTTTCTGCCTGATCAGCAACTCGAACGTATGATCCTGCTCCGGCGGCCGCAGCCGCTGGATGAAGATCTGCTCCTTCTTGTAGGAAATCCACACTCGGTTATGCCGCAGGAAGTCCGCCCCCAGCAGAGCATAGCCATCTGTCTCAATGGGAGAGACGGCCAGCATCGGGTTCGGATAGAGTTCCGTCCCGATCTGAAGGCTGTCAAAACGGTGCAGATATCCGCCACCGCGTCGTTTTCCGTTGACACCCCCTGATGTCACCGGAAAACCCCGCGCCAGCTCGTCTTTCATGACGCCCGCTTTACGCGCTTGCGATGGCAGGACAGTTGTATGCCACGCCCCGCTGTCCAGCATGGTATCAATCTTCTTGCCGTTCAGCCTCATGGTGGTGCCTATCCGCATCCCCTGAGCCCCGAGGCGATACCAGTCGAGCGTTGAGGAGGGACCATCCCATGTCGGGGTCGGGCTTTTGCACCCGCTCAGCTCATAGAGCGCAATTTTTCGGGCAGGCAGATTGAACATCACATCATAGGACCGGAGGAAATCCGCCCCGAACAGCCCGACAACAGGGCGTCCTTCAAGTGTGCCGCCAAAAGACCGCTTTGCCTGTGTGAGATACACTTCCCCGCTGGTGGCGGTGCCGAGGCCCATCTTGTCGGCCCGCATGACGGGGGAGAGCATCTCACCCGTCACGCCGCTGATGTTCAGAACGTGCCCGGTATCCGTCAGGCCAAAATTCTTGCTGGCCTCTTCCGAAATCATGGAAAGATCGGCCCCGCTATCCACAACCATCGCGGCGTCATGCCCGTTGATTGTCACACCCACGATAGGGGAGCCAAATTTGTTCAGAACAGGGAGGTCGCCGAGTGTTGCGACCTGACACACCCCATTCTCTTCCGCGCAACCGGCCAGTGCCAGCAACGACACCATCCCGATCCAGCCTGCTTTACGCACGTCCTGCCCCTTTCCCAGTCTCCACGGCAGCACGCAGTCAGGCTGCTTTAACTGCCCTTTTTCGCGGCTCCGCCACGCGGGCGCAGCGCCGGAAGCATTTCCCCGGTAACCGCATAGTAAACGCGCTCGGCAATATTGGTGGCGTGATCTCCGATCCGTTCGAGATTTTTCGCTACGAACAGCAGGTGGATACAGGGGCCAATCTTGCGCGGGTCTTCCATCATATACGTCACCAGTTCACGGAACATGGCGGTATAGAGTTCGTCAATCGCTGTATCCGACCCCCAGACCTGCATGGCGCATTCACTGTCATTATTGACCATGGCTTCAATCGCGCTGTGCAGGTTTTCCTGCACCAGACGCGCCATGTTGCGCAGGGCACCAAAGGACAGCGCCCCATCCAGCGGCTCGACCTTCAGCGCCCGCCGGGCGATGGAAGAGGCGTAGTCCCCGATCCGCTCAAAATCGCCGGTAATTTTCAGCACGGCGATAATCACACGCAGGTCGACCGCCATCGGGGCGCGCAGGGCGAGAATACGGATGGCGAGGCTTTCCGCCTCACGCTCCAGCGCATCCACTTCCACATCCAGCTCAGGCGGCTCCAGAGCGGCGTCTTCATCCTGATCCACCACGGCGGCAATGGCCTGCGCCGTCTGGCGTTCCACCAGACCACCCATGCGGGCAACCAGCCCACGCAGACGGTCCAGCTCCTGATCATATCGGGTGACGGTATGCGCGGGTTCGTTCCCCATGAGTGTCTCCTCCCTGTTCAGCCAAAGCGGCCGGTAATGTAGTCCTGTGTGCGGCTTTCACGCGGGGCGGTAAACATCCGCGCCGTGCTGTCCACTTCCACCAGTTCCCCCAGATAGAAAAAGGCGACCTGATCCGCACAGCGGGCAGCCTGCTGCATGTTATGCGTGACAATGGCAATGGTGAAATCGGTCTTGAGTTCGTCCAGCAGTTCTTCAATGCGCGCGGTAGAGACCGGGTCCAGCGCACTGGTCGGCTCATCCAGCAGAATGACTTCCGGGCGCACGGCAATGGTGCGGGCAATACACAGACGCTGCTGCTGGCCCCCGGAGAGCGCCGTGGCGGATGCCTGAAGGCGGTCCTTTACCTCCGGCCACAGCGCCACACGGCGCAGCGCATCTTCCACACGCCCATCCATTTCGGAGCGGGACACACGCTCATGCAGGCGGATGCCAAACGCGATGTTGTCATAAATGGACATCGGGAACGGTGTGGGCTTCTGGAACACCATCCCCACGCGGGAGCGCAGGGCGTTCAGATCCAGCCCGCTGCCCAGAATATTCTGGCCGGCAAACAGCACCTCACCCGTGGCGCGCTGGCCCGGATACAGGTCATACATCCGGTTCAGCACCCGCAGCAGCGTGGATTTTCCGCAGCCGGAGGGGCCTATCATCCCCGTTACACTCCGCTCGGGAAAGCCCAGCGTAATGTTATGCAGCGCGTGGGTCTTGCCGTAATAGAAATCCAGATCATTCACCTGAATGGCGATCGGACGTTCTGACAGCGCAGCGGCTGACGCATCAGCCTCCCCGTTAGCCGAGGGTATACCCTGCATGGTGTTCTCGTTCATGTCCGTCCTCCGCGGATGCCCACCCGCACCACAATATTGATAATGAGTACACCCATCGTCACCAGCAGGGCTCCGGTCCATGCCTGCTGCATCCAGTCCTGATAGGCAGAGCCTGCGTACTGATAAATTGCCACCGGAAGGCTGGCCATGGGCCGCCGCATATCCAGAGACCACTCAGAATTCCCGAGCGAGGTGAACAGCAGCGGCGCTGTCTCCCCCGCCACGCGGGCAATGGCCAGCAGCACACCGGTCATGATGCCGCCGCGCGCGGCCCGCACGCAGATAAACAGAATGACGCGCCACTTGGCCGCACCCAGTGCAATCCCGGCCTCACGCATGGACACCGGCACCAGCCGCAGCATGTCTTCCGTGGTGCGCACAATAATCGGCATGGCCATGAGCGCGAGGGCTGCGGCACCGGAAAACCCGGAGAAGTGGCCAAACGGCTCAACCAGCAGCATGTAGATAAACAGGCCGATCAGAATGGACGGCGCGGACAGCAGCATGTCCGACACAAACCGCACAGTCCGCGCCAGTTTGCTGTCAGCCCCGTATTCCGCCAGAAAAATACCCGTCAGCAGGCCAGCCGGTGCGCCCAGCAGAATGGACAGACCCGTTTGCAGCAGACTGCCAACAATGGCGTTGGCCAGACCACCACCAGCCCCCGGAGCCCCCATGGAATGGGTGAACAGGGAGAGGGTCAGGCCGGGCAGGCCGTTTTTAAGCAGCGTCCAGAGAATGGACCCCAGCACAAACACTACAATCAGCATGGCCAGCCAGCTCATGCCGGTTGCCAGCTTGTCGATCATCTTGCGATGCAGGGCCAGCACGCCGGACCGCTGTGGCCGCCCGGCAGCCTGTGAGAAGACCTGACGGGTCATGAGCGTTTTCCTGCCTGCGCTTCCCCTCTGGCCAGCAGAATGCGCGAGACCCAGAGCGTCACGAAGGAAATAGCCATCAGAATAGCCCCGAGCGCCATCAGGGAGGACAGCTTGAGGCTGCCCGACGGGCTTTCCGGGAATTCCAGAGCAATCAGCGAGGCAATGGTGTTGGCCGGTGCAAAGAGAGACCAGCCAATATGGTTACTGTCCCCGATCACAAAGGTCACAGCCATGGTTTCCCCCATGGCGCGGCCCATACCCAGCACAATGCCGCCTACAACACCCTGCCGAGACCAGGGCAGCACAACCTGCCGCATCACTTCCCAGCGAGTCGCGCCCAGCCCGTATGCACTTTCACGCAGCACAGTTGGCATGGAAACAAACACATCCCGCATCACAGCCGTAATGGACGGCACGACCATTACGGCCAGTACCAGCCCGGCCGTCAGCAGGCCGGTGCCGAATGGCGCCCCGCTGACCAGCGCGGACAGTACAGGCACATGGCCAAACATGTGGCGCGCCGTCGGCTGCACGTAATGCGCCATGACGGGCACGAGCACAAAAAAGCCCCACATGCCAAAAATAATGGAGGGAACAGCCGCCAGAAGCTGCACGGCCATGCCAATAACGGAGGAGACCGCCGGGGGCGCCAGAGCTGTCAGCCAGAAGGCCGTACCAAAGGCCAGCGGAACGGCAATCACCAGCCCCAGAAAGCTGCTGGCCAGCGTGCCGAAGACCGGGGCCACCGCACCAAAATGCTGCGTGACCGGGTTCCAGACAGCCGTGACAAAAAAGCCCGGACCAAACGTGGAAAATGCCTTCCAGCCGCCTGTAAGCATCACTGTAATGATGGCGCCCAGCACAAGAAGGACGCCAATACCCGTCACAACGACCAGCGTCCTGAACAGGGCATCACCATCCCATCGGCGGTTTATCTGAGGCGTTGCAGCCTGCGGGGGCTGCACTGCGGTTCCGTCCATCTGCACTCCGTTCCGATCTACAGGCCGGGAATTGGGAGCAATACTGAACCACCCGGCGGCCTGCAACCAGAGCCGTGAACAAACGCACCCATACGCAACAAATGTCATGAAACTGTAGCACTTTTACACCGAATATGTCTCAAACCCCTTCCCCACACCCTGACACAGCCCCACTTATGGCGTAGGATGCGCGCCCGCATTGTCGGCCTGCCTGAGACCGGGCCGTCTTTTTTACCCCTTTTGATGTATTGACCAGAGAGACCCCGCAATGGCCGGTTACCGTTCCCGCACTACTACCCATGGCCGCAACATGGCAGGCGCCCGCAGCCTGTGGCGCGCCACAGGCATGAAGGATTCAGACTTCGGCAAACCCATTATTGCCGTCGCCAACTCCTTCACCCAGTTTGTGCCCGGCCATGTCCACCTCAAAGACATGGGTCAGCTTGTATGTGACGCCATTGCGGAAGCCGGAGGCATTGGCCGCGAGTTCAACACCATTGCGGTGGATGATGGCATTGCCATGGGTCATGGCGGGATGCTCTACAGCCTGCCCTCGCGCGAGCTGATTGCCGATGCCGTGGAATATATGGTCAACGCGCATTGTGCAGATGCGCTGGTCTGCATCAGCAACTGTGACAAGATTACCCCCGGCATGCTGATGGCCTCCATGCGGCTGAACATTCCGGTGGTGTTTGTCTCTGGTGGCCCGATGGAAGCCGGGCGCGTCACGCTGGATGATATCGAGCAGCGGGCCGACCTCGTGACCTCCATGGTCGCCGCCGCCAACCCGACCGTCAGTGAGGCGGACTCTCAGGCCATCGAACGCTCCGCCTGCCCGACCTGCGGCTCCTGCTCCGGCATGTTCACCGCCAATTCCATGAACTGCCTGACGGAAGCCCTCGGCCTGTCCCTACCCGGCAACGGCACGCTTGTTGCAACGCACGCCGCACGGCGGGAGCTGTTTGTGGAAGCCGGGAAGCGCGTCGTGGATCTGGCCCGCCGCTATTACGAGCAGGACGACGCCAGCGTGCTGCCGCGCAGCATTGCCACCATGAAGGCGTTTGAAAACGCAATGTCTGTTGATATCGCCATGGGGGGCTCCACCAACACGGTGCTGCATCTGCTGGCTGCCGCCCACGAGGGTGAAGTGCCCTTTACCATGCAGGATATTGACCGCCTCTCCCGCAAGGTGCCGCATCTGTGCAAGGTCTCTCCGTCCCGTTCTGATGTGCATATGGAAGATGTGCATCGGGCTGGCGGTATTCCCGCCATTATGGGGGAACTGGACCGCCTCGGCCTGCTGCATAATGAAATCCCGATGGTACATGCACCCAGCCTGAAAGACGGGCTGGCAGCATGGGACATCCGGGCCACCGACAATGCGGACAATACTAAAGCCCGTGACTTCTTCCGTGCGGCCCCCGGCGGTGTGCGCACCACGCAGGCGTTTTCTCAGGCCAGCCTGTATAAGGAGCTGGATACGGATCAGGAAAACGGCGCCATTCGTGATGGCGCGCACGCTTACAATCAGGATGGCGGTCTGGCAGTGCTGTACGGCAATCTGGCCGAAGACGGTGCCATTGTAAAAACCGCTGGCGTGGCAGCAGGCCTTGAAACCTTCTCTGGTCCGGCCCGTATTTTTGAAAGTCAGGATGATGC
>VNJZ01007551.1:0-81202 GCA_008042795.1 Drosophila asahinai | reverse complement strand
TAGTCGTAAAAGGTCCTTGTCGGACAGCCCACATCTTGCCTTGTGGTGAGAAAGAAGGCCAGACCGAGCCTCCCTCCTGCGCGGCAAGCCTTGCGGCTGCGCCACGCGCTGTAAAATCTGCCGTTTCAACCCAGAGTTGCGTCGCCACAGGTTGTCCCTGCCGCCACTGCACCGGGAGGTCCGGCAATTGAACAGGCGTCGGCCCAGTGCCCTGCGCCGCTGAGACTGCGGGTTGCTCCGTCGCAGACGCGACTCCCCTGCTCTCCGCGCCCGCGACCGGGCTTGCAAGATCTGTCTGTTTTACAGCTTCCCGCGGGGCTGCGCTGATTTGCAGCATCGGGCCACCGGGCAGTTGCTCCGCAAGCTGGCGGCTCGTCACTTCATCTTCAATAATCCGTACGCGTGCCGGGCCAGCCCCAACCCCCAGCAGGTCAGCCGCCCTGCGTGACAGCCCCAGAATACGTCCTGTTTCTGCCGGACCGCGCTCATTCACCCGGATCGTAATTTCACGCCCGTTTTCCAGATTGATAACTGTCACCACAGCGGGCAGTTGCAGGGTTGGGTGGCTTCCCGTCATGGAGAGTGGATTGCGCACTTCTCCATCCGTTGTCAGCGGCGTACCAGAGTCTGCCTGCCGGACAGCCAGCCCCATAGCCTGATAGGAAAAATCTTCTCGCGGATACATCCACGCCGTCCCTGCCTGCCAGGCCGGACCAACGACATAATGCACATCCGGCTTTACTTCAGGTTGCGGTCTGGAACAGGCCGCAACAGTCACACAACAGAAAAGAACGGCTTTTTTCACGCCACGGCACTACCCAACAGACCAACACCAAGAGCATAGAAATCAGACGGATTATACCGCCGGATCACATTGAAGTTGTGGTACACCATATAGGCCTCGCCCCCAACGCCATCGGGGCGGATAATCGCACCACTCAGATCCAGATGCGTAAAGTCACCCCCGCCCTGCGGCCGCACTCCCTGCGTGGCCCAGTAGGACACAGGCCGCACAATGGTCCGGCCGATCTGCCCCTGCTCCAGCGAGTCTGGCATATCCACGGCCTCACCCCACGGCTGCCCGGCAATCCAGTGGCATTTGGCCAGATAGTTGGCAATGGAGGCGAAAACATCCCCTTCATTATTCCAGATATCGCGGCGCCCCCCGACCGGGAAACTGGCCGCATACTGCTCATACGCACTGGGCATAAACTGCGGCTGCCCCATGGCGCCCGCATAGCTCCCCAGCATCCCTGCCGGCGTAATGTCGCCTTCACCCAGAATTGTCAGTGCCTTGAACAGCTCTGCCCGGAAGAAGGAAGCCCGCCGGCCGTCATAGGCCAGAGTCGCAAGGGCATCGACCACATGGAACGTGCCCATTCGGGTGCCATACGCGGATTCCAGCCCCCAGATTCCGGCGATCACACCGCGATCCACGCCATAAATCTGGCTGACCTTACCCAGAAGGGCCTCACGCTCACTGACTGCCGCCTGCCCGTCTGAAATCTTTTTATCGGTGATAACGCGCGCTTTGTATTGCGCCCATGTCAGGGTGAATTCCGGCTGATGCCGGTCTGCCTTCAGGACTTTCTGATTGGGTTCTGCCGTCAGCGCCAGAGCCTCATCCACCACGGAGGCTGAAAGCCCTTTACTGATGGCCTCCCGCCGCACACCGGCAAGAAACGCAGCATAGCTCCCCGGCTCCGTACCTGAGACGGCCCGGGCGGCTTTGTTTTTTGCAAAGGCGGGAGTCACCACAGCGGCGGACACAGCCCCGCAAACAAGAAATTGTCTTCTCAGCATTCCGTATCAGCCCTGTTGTTGCTCACATAAACCCGGCGGGACAGGACGTCACTTTATCCTCCCACATCTGTTCTGTCTCTTAGAGACATCTGTCCGGCAGCGTTACTGCCCCTGCGCTATCGCTTGACATTCCCGCGCGCGGAGACTCCTTTCTCCCCCTTATCCCGTTACACACCCTGTAACCCTGCACTCCGACCTGATGGACCTTCTTCCTTTATGCCCGGCTCTCTGGATCATTTTCTTGCGCTGACGACGGCTCACCCGCTTGTTCAGGTTCTGATCGTCATCATCGCCACGTTTATTCTTGAAGATGCCGCAACAGTTCTTACCGCCATTCAGGTCAATCTGCACACGCTCGCGCCGGGCACGGCTTTAATCGCCCTTTATGTCGGAATTGTTGCAGGCGATGTGGGCCTGTACGGGCTAGGATATCTTGCAGCGCGCTGGCCACCAGCCCGCAGATGGATTGATACGCCGGAGCGGGATGTGCAACGCCAGTGGCTGACGCAAAAGCTGTTCAAAGTCGTTTTTATCAGCCGTTTTGTGCCCGGCACCCGCCTGCCGCTCTACACGGCCTGCGGGTTCTTCAATGCTGGTTTGCGCACTTTTACGCTAGCCACCATTCTGGCAACCATGATCTGGACATCTGCCCTTTTTGCGCTATCGCTGCGCGTTGGTGGGTTTCTGCTGGCCCATCTCGGAGCCTGGCGCTGGGTCGGTATTTTTGGCTTTGTGCTGGTAATCATCATTATGGGTCGCATTGCTGCCCGCATTCAGAAGCAGGGAAAATGACCCAGCTGTCACCATCCTCTCAGCCCCATACGGCCTCCGTTCCCTCACCACAGCCCGGAAGCAAGTCTGGCTCTCCGCTCTCCAGCTTTGAATTCTGGCCGGGCTGGGCGTTTTACACGCCGGTTGTGATTTACTGGATCCTGCTGGGTATCCGTTACGGTGACTTCAGCACCCCGACCGCCGCCAATCCACGCATTGAGACAGGCGGCCTGTGTGGTGAGAGTAAAAGTGGCATTCTGGATATGGCAGGCAGCGTCGCGTCCCGCTGGATCGCGCCCTATACTACGCTCATAACCGGCACGAATGACACACAACGCGCGCTGGAAGCTCTGGCGGAAAAAGGACTGAGTGTCCCTGTTGTTGTAAAACCGGACGTCGGCTGTAACGGCACCGGCGTTAAGCTGGCTCGTACGGAAGCCGAACTGACAGCCGCCCTGGCGGCCTTCCCACGGCGCATCAAACTGGTTTTACAGCGACTCATTCCCTACAAGAATGAAGCAGGTCTGTTCTACATCCGGCACCCCGACAGTCCGCGTGGGGAAATTTCCTCCCTCACCTATAAAGATATTCCAATGCTGACGGGCAACGGGCACTCCACAGTGCTGGACCTGCTCAAACAGGACCCACGCACCAGCCTGCTGCTGCATATTTATACGCCGCGCCTCAAGGCCCGTCTGAACGATGTGCTCGCGGCAGGGGAAACGCTCGACCTTGTTTTTGCGGGCAACCATTGCAAAGGCGCTATTTTCCATAACGGCGCGGCGGACGTCACGCCTGCACTGGTGGACCGGCTGGACGAGATCATGCGGGATATTCCCGACTTCCACTTTGGTCGGGTGGATGTGAAATTCGAGTCTGTCGAGGCGTTGCGGCAGGGTGAGAAGTTCGAGATTATCGAAATCAACGGGGTCGGCTCAGAAGCGACCCATATCTGGGATTCCAGCACCACACTGCGCGAGGCCTATGCGGCCCAGTTTCACCATTACCGGGAAACATTCCGCATCGGCGCCAAGAAGAAAAAGGAAGGCTGGAAGTCCAGCGGCCTGTGGCACGGTGTGCGGCTGTGGCGCCAGCAGAAACGCCTGCTGGCCTCCTACCCCATGAACGATTAAAGGCTGCCTCAGGCAGCCTCCCCCGTTACAGTGAGCCGGCGGCCTGTTCCCGCCCGAGGCGGGAGTGTTTCCGGCCATAAAACCGGTAGCTTGCCCAGCCACAGGCACAATAAACAACCAGAAGAGTTGCGGGTACCGGGTCGCCGGAAAACAGGGCAAAAATCATATCTACAAACAGCGGCGCCGCCATAATCAGGCAGAACAGAATCCCCAGAAGCGGGACATAGCCAATCCAGAGTCCCTTTACGGTAAAACCGCCACCCGGCACGCTAAAGGTGCGCGGAAAGTCCGGAGCCGTATTGCGGATCCAGATCACCGTAAAACAGACAATCCCAAACGCCGTGGCTGTTCCCAGACTCACCAGATCCCCGATGATATCAATAGGCAGGGTTGCTGTAGCAATAGCCACCACCACACCCAGCAGAATGGTCCCGACCCATGGTGTGCAGAAACGTGGATGCAGAGTGCAGAACAGTGGCATCAGCAGGCCATCTTCCGCCATAGCGAAAAAAATGCGGCTTTGCGCATAAAGCAGTCCGAACAGGACTGAACACAGGCCGATCACAGCCCCGATTTTAACAAAAAATGCCAGCCATGACTGATGCATGGCATTGACCGCCACGGCCAGAGGATCGGCCACATCCAGCAGTTTCCAGGGCACGACGCCTATCAGCACGGCAGCCACAATCATGTAAACAGCGGTGCAGATCAGCAGGGACAGGATAATCCCGGCAGGAATATCACGCCGCGGATTACGCGCCTCGGACGAAGCCGTGGAAACAGCCTCGAACCCGACATAAGCAAAGAAAATTATGGAAGCCGCCCTGAAAATACCGGGAATACCGTAGCGGAACCCTCCCTCATGCGGCGGGATAAAGGGCGTCCAGTAAGACGGATGGATCTGCCACAACCCAACCCCTACAAAAACTGCCAGAACTCCCACTTTCAGGAAGACAATGGCCGTATTGATCCGCAGGGATTCCTTCACGCCGAGAATCAGGAGGCCTGTCACCACCAGAATGGAAAAGGCTCCCACCAGATCCAGCCTGCCGCCGCCTGAAATATGGCGTCCGGCACTATCAAAAATAACCTGAAGGGTCGTGGTGGTTAGCGCGTGCGGAATCTGAATTCCAAAATCCTGCAGGAGACTGACCGCATAGCCAGAAAAGCCCGCTGCCACACCGGCGCAAGAAATGCCGTATTCCAGCAGCAGCAACCAGCCGACGCCCCAGGCGCAGGCCTCACCCATAGACACATACGCATATGTATAGGCTGAGCCTGAGACCGGCATAGCGGATGCCAGTTCCCCATAGGATAACGCGGTAAACAGGCAGGCCAGCCCGGCCACAATGAAGGAAAGCAGGATAGAGGGTCCGGCATAGTTGGCGGCCGCCGTTCCTGTCATGACGTAAATGCCAGCCCCGATGGTCGAGCCAACCCCCAGCATGGTGAGTTGCAGAGGCCCCAGCGTTCTCTTCAGCCGTTGAGCACCATTTTCCTGCTCAATTCTCTCAAGTGATTTGCGACGAGACCGCCCCGTATCCGGGCAGGATGAAAACCCCATGAGAGCCTGTGTAACCTCCAACCAAAAACCGGGCCTGATGATCCAGCCCGGTTTGCCAGCATTTTATGCCCTGCGCCTGTGCAGCGTAGGCTTTTTGTTTACGAAGAGAAATGAAAAATTACAGTCGCAGCAGCCCCTGCCGCCATACAATAATACGCGAACGGAGACAGAGCCCATCTGTCATGATTCCGGAAATACCGCATCAGGAACGATGTGCTGGCCAGTGCCGTAAGCCCTGACACCACAGCCGCAATCAGCGCCAGATGCATCTGTGCCGGATCAAACGGTTCTGAGCGCAGTTTGAAGGCCTCACGCACTGTCGCGGCGATAATAACCGGCTCGGCCATCAGGAAAGAAAAGCGGGCGGCGGTATCATGCCGGAGGCCACGCAGCAACCCGGCGCAGATTGTCGCCCCGGACCGGGAAAAGCCCGGAAAGAACGCAATGCACTGGAACAGGCCTATGACCACCGCGTCCTTATACGTCATATCCGCCACAGTGCGGACATCACCCTGCCCGGAAACACCCCGCAGCCTTTCAGCCAGCAGAAGCATAAAACCATTTAGAAACAGGAAAATAGCAGCAGCCGAAGCGGACCCAAACAGGCTGCGCAGCATATGTTCAAACAGCAGACCGATCACAACGGCCGGAATGGTCGCAACCACCAGAAGGCTCAGGATATGCAGGCTCTGCATTTGCAGACTTCTGCCCTCACCACCCAGCGCGCCTTTGGCGAGCGCCATCCAGTCTTTCCAGAAAAAAATCAGCAGCGCGACGGACGTGCCAAGATGCAGCATGACCAGAAATGGCAGAAACGCCGGGGCATGCTGGTCAAAAGACCAGTGCAGCAGCGCAGGCAGAATGACGGCATGCCCCAGACTACTGACTGGGAAAAGCTCCGTAGCACCCTGCAGGAACGCTATGATCATCGCCTGAAAGAAAGACATCCGCTACAAACCCTGATCTGGCCGCATCAAAGAAAGAAGGTTGTCCTTGCACCATGTGCTTACGTGCTGCAAGCATTGATGAAATTAAGGTGCGGCGCGCCAGAGCAGGGCTGACGGAGAAAAGAGAGACATGATTGGACGTGGTCGCGCAGGCGCGAGCATTTTTAGCGGCGCAGTACTGGCAGGCACTCTGGCGTTTGCCCTCTATGCCCGTGCCACCCAGACGGCGCCGGGGCAGGACCGGTATGATCTGTCTGCCCGCTTTGTGTCCGCCAATGGGCTTAAACGCGGTGCTGACGTGGATATTGGCGGGGTCACGGTCGGCCGGGTTTCCTCCATCGCGCTCGACCCGGCATCGCAGATGGCTATTGTGCGCTTCCGGCTGAATTCTGACCTGAAACTGCCAGAAGATACGACACTGACCATCGGCAGCAGCACCCTCTCCTCGGATAACGCTCTGCGGGTGGAGCCGGGGAAATCACGCACCATGGTCGCACCCGGCACCATGATGACGCACACCATAGAACCCTCCAGCCTGGAGCAGCAGGTCAGCAATTATATTTTCGGCGGCGGCAATCTGGATCAGTAAGGGGCGGCATAATTTTTGTAATAAATTCAGACTTCACGTCTTGACGGCCTCCCCTTCCGGATAGTAGATCACCTCCACCGAACGATGGCGGCGTAGCTCAGCGGTAGAGCAGGGGAATCATAATCCCTTGGTCGGCGGTTCAAATCCGTCCGCCGCTACCATCTTTCCTTAAAAATCAGATCATTAGCCTGATCAGTTCTTTGCTGAGAAAAAGGTTATGAGAGATTTTAAAGGGTTCGGTTTTTCTCTTTTTTGAATAATCCTCTAAACGGGAATACGCAGAAATCGTCTGCAAGACGACTCATGCACGCCCGCGTGTCCAGCGATTTCCATGCCACATTGAACGTAGCATGGATCAGTCGCGCCCTGCCCTTCAGCCCGCCCTTAAAGCCGGAACTGAAGCACAGAAGTCATAATTTTTCGATTATTCGGAAAGTTCTGGCTGAGGCTCGTTATCGTGCTGCGCAGACTGAGCATCTTCTGCCTCGCGATGCCCTTCATCGGCCTCTTCAGCAGCATTCATCTGCGCCCGGCTGGACTGACGCGCGGACTGACGTTCTGCACGTTCCTGCTGGCTCTGCTGCGCGGCCTGCGCCATGGCGTTCATGATGCGGAAATAATGCTCGGCATGCTGAAAATAGGCTTCAGCGGCAACGCGGTCACCTGCACCCGTCGCATCACGACCATGCTGGAGATATTTTTCAAAAAGCTGCTGCGCTGTCCCGCGCACACGGACATCCGGCCCATGGCTATCAAAAACATGGTTCCGGTTCATCGGGATCTGACCATTCAGATGCCGGGAAGTTCCACCACTTCCACCGCTAGGGCGATGATTTCTGGTTCGCATCCGTTTTACATTCATGAGCTATCGCAGCACTTTCCTGTTCATGGCGTTCTGCATGAAGAAACAGTCCAAGACTATTGTGTTAAGACGCGTTTCCTGACTGAAGGCCGAATTGTCTTTCGGAACGGGCTTAGTCCAGCGCAGAGAAAACCGCTGCTGAGTGAAAAGCCCCATGGCTTGTCCGGGTAGCGGCTAAAATAAGACCATCGCTACCAAAAGGATAAGCTCCGGGCACATTATCAATCAGCGGCCATAAAGCCAACCTGTTTTTTATGCTGTCTTTTCACGACAGACCCGCAAAACTGCGGCTCTCGGCACATCCCCAAAATCAGACCGGATTTCCAGCACCTCAAGGCCCGCCGCAGCGGCCACTGCCCGCAGGTCTTCCCCCTGCCCGATCCCAATTTCAAAAATGGCCACCCCGTCCAGCGTCAGCAGCCGGGGCATACGCGCGCACAGTTCCCGGTAAGCCTCCATACCGTCTGCACCGCCATCCAGTGCGGCAAGCGGTTCATGCAGGCGTACCTCAGGCATCAGTTCAGCCAGATCGGCAGTAGGAATATAGGGCGGGTTACTCAAAACCACATCAAAACGCTGACCTTGCAGGGCATTATCCCACACTCCGGCCAAAAAGAGCGCTCTGTCCGCCAGACCACAGCGGCGGGCATTGCCCTGCGCCAGCACGGCGGCTTCCGGATTGATATCTACCCCGATCCCCCATGCCTCCGGATATTCCGCCAGAGCAGCCAGCAACAGGCAGCCCGTGCCCGTGCCGAGGTCCAGCATGGTTTTGCTGCTGTGTATGTCCGGGCAATAATCCAGCAGGCAGGACAGCAGCGTCTCACTATCCCCCCGCGGCACCAGCGTCGCGGGGGAGACCGCCAGATCCAGCGTCCAGAACCCTTTACTGCCGGTTATAAACGCCATTGGCTCCCGCGCCGCCCGCCGTGCCAGATATGTCAGAAACGGCTGGTCCGGCACCAGATCTCGCGGGGAGCGGGAGAGCATCTGTTCGGCGGTAAGGCCCAAAGCGTAAGTCAGCAGCAGCCGGGCTTCACGCCGCGGCCCTTCAATGCCAGCGTCGCTCAACTGGCGGGTGCCCAGAGCCAGAAGCTGCTCCAGCGGCTGGCAGGTCTGGTGGTTTTCTGCTCTAGTCACGGGAGTATTGTCCTGTCAGCGGCTTGGGTGTCATGACGCGTTTTTTCAGCATTCCCCTCATCTCCCGCACGGCCTTAGCGGTTTGCGCATCTTTTGTCACAGCCCCACTTGTCGTGACACCAGCTCTGGCTGGCGACTTTACCGTCACGGACGGGAAAGCCAGCGCTGAAATCTCGGAAGTCTCGCGCATTTATATTGACGGCACCCTTGCCGCCACCATCCGGCTGAATGACAAGACCCCGGAAAAAACCATCCACGTGACGACCCCCGCAGGCCGGCTTGAGCACACCTATACTTTATGCGGTGAAATTACGATCCGCACCCCGGAAGGCCGTGTGGAAACGCATGAGGTGAACAGTGATGGCACCCTGCACAACCCCGACCACCATCATTTCTATGCGCTGGGGTCAGACAACTTCACCGAGTTTTTTCTGCAGGACCCGGATGATCCGGACGCAGCGGAACATCACCCCGGCCAGTCCAGCGTCTGCGCAACGCCGGTCAGCTAAACAGCAGACGGCTTACAGCCCTTCCGCCGCCAGCAGGGCTGCCTGCTCTTCCTGCGTCAGAGCGTCCACAAAGTCATCAATCTCGCCCAGCATGATGCGGTCAATCTTGTAGAGGGTCAGAGTCACACGGTGGTCCGTCACCCGCCCCTGCGGGAAGTTATAGGTGCGGATACGCTCCGACCTGTCTCCTGTCCCGACCTGAGAACGTCTGTCTGCGGCCCGTGACTCATGGGCCTGCGCCCGCTGCTGCTCATACAGCCGCGCCCGCAGGATCTTCATGGCCTTGGCCTTGTTCTTATGCTGGCTTTTCTCTTCCTGCATGGCCACCACAATGCCGCTCGGCATGTGGGTGATACGCACAGCACTTTCCGTTTTGTTCACATGCTGACCACCCGCGCCGGAGGCACGATAGACGTCGATGCGCAAATCGGTTTCATCAATCGTGACATCCACCTCTTCCGCTTCGGGCAGCACAGCCACCGTCACGGTAGAGGTATGGATGCGGCCCTGACTTTCCGTGGCAGGCACACGCTGGACACGATGCACACCGGATTCATATTTCAGCCGCGCGAACACGCCTTTGCCGGTAATTTCGGCAATGCCACACCGCAGGCCGCCCAGTTCACTTTCGTCATAATCCATGACGGAAAAGCGCCAGCCCCGCAGGTCCGCGTACCGGCGATACAGGTCAAACAGTTCGGAAGCGAATAACGCCGCCTCATCCCCGCCCGCAGCGGGCCGCACTTCCAGAATGGCGCTGCGCTCATCCGCTGCATCCCGCGGCAGCATGGCCAGCCGCACATCCTGCCGCAGTTGTGGCAGGGCATCATGCAGCTCGGCCAGTTCGGCTTCTGCCAGTTCCTTCATTTCCGGGTCAGCCAGCAGAGCTTCCGCCTGACGTGCGCCCTGCTCGGCCGCACGCAGGGCGTTAATACGGGAGACAACGGGTTCTATCTCCCCGTATTCCCGCGAGGCCTGCGTAAACGCCTCTCCACTCACACCACTTGCCAGCAGGGCCTCAAGCTCCAGCGCCCGGCCAACAATTCTGTCCAGCCGTTCGTCCAGAGTCATTGCGCGGCAGACTCACCTGCTTTTGCAAACACGCTGGCCGCAGCGGAAAACAGCGTCTCACGAGACACTTCTGCTTCTTCACCCGTTTCCATGTTTTTTACACGGAAGCTGCCTCGCGCCAGTTCATCATCCCCCAGAAACAGCACATGGCTGGCGTTCTGCTTACCAGCCCGTTCCATCCGCTTCCGCAGGGAACCGCGATAGCCAATTTCCACCCGCACCCCCTGCTGCCGCAGCGTTTGCAGAATGGCGAGGACGGCGTTTTCATCCGGCGTGCCGACCGGCACAATCACAACAGAACGCGGGACTGCGGGGGCAGCCTCCAGTAACATCGCGAGGCGCTCAATCCCCGCGGCCCAGCCAATAGAGGGCACTTCCGGCCCACCCATCTGCTGCACAAGCCCATCATACCGCCCGCCAGCCAGCACTGTGCCCTGTGAGCCAAGACGGCGCGTGACGAACTCGAACGTCGTGTGGTTGTAATAGTCCAGCCCGCGGACAATGCTCGGGTTGATTTTATACGCAATCCCGAACCCATCCAGCGTGCGCAGCAGACCATCCCAGAACGTGCGGGCCTCCGGAGTCAGGAACTCTTCCATCATCGGCGCATCGGCCACTAGAGAGCGATCCCCGGCGTCTTTACTGTCGAGGATACGCAGCGGATTTTTTTCCAGACGGTTCAGGCTGTCTTCGGACAACTTGTCTTTATGCCCGGAAAAATAGGCGACCAGCGCCGCGCGCCAGGCATCCCGGCTGGCCGTGTCACCCAGCGTATTGAGTTCCAGCGTCACATCATCCGCAACGCCAAGCGCCGTCAGCAACTGGTGCGCCAGAGCAATGGCTTCCGCGTCGGCCAGAGGTTCCGCGGCACCCAGAAGCTCGGCGCCAATCTGGTGGAACTGGCGATAACGGCCCTTTTGCGGGCGCTCATACCGGAACATCGGCCCGGCATAAAAAACCTTCTGCGGCAGGGACTGGGTCAGGCCATTGGTTACCAGCGCGCGGCAGATTGCCGCCGTTCCTTCAGGCCGCAGGGTCAGACTTTCCCCGTCACGGTCATTGAAGGAATACATTTCCTTGGACACCACGTCGGACGTATCGCCCAGAGAGCGGGAGAAGACGCGGGTTTCCTCAAAAATCGGGGTCGCCCATTCGTCAAACCCGTAAAGGCCAGCAATATGGCGGGCTACAGACACCACATGGGCGTGCCGGCGCTGCTGCTCCCCAATAAGGTCGTGCGTTCCTCTGACGGGCTGAATGTTGCTCACGAATGGCTCCCGGCCTGACATCCGCACGAACTCAAGGGCCGCCGGACACCATGTCCTGATCTGTCATAAAAAGAAAAACCTGATGATGCGCGAGAGGCTAACACCCGCTCACGCATCCTTCAGAGAGAGTGTGTGTATTATTTGGCGGAAGACATTTCCGGCAGTTCCGGCACAACGCCTTCAGCTTTTTCTTTAGCTTCTTCTGCCTGAATAGCCGCCACGCGGGCTTCCACCAGTTCCACAACATGCTCAATCATGTCCGCACCCGGCACGGTATGATCCTGCTTCCCGGCGGAGTAGACCATGTGGCGGCCAGAGCCGCCGCCGGTCACACCCAGATCCGTCATCAGAGCTTCACCCGGACCATTCACCACACAGCCGATGATCGAGAGGGTCAGCGGTGTTTTGATATGCGCCAGACGATCTTCCAACGTCTGCACCGTTTCCACCACGTTAAAGCCCTGACGCGCACAGGACGGGCAGGAAATGATCTTCACGCCGCGGTGGCGCAGGCCGAGGGATTTCAGGATATCCCAGCCGACCAGAACTTCTTCTTCCGGCGCAGCGGAGAGAGAGACGCGCATGGTGTCACCCACACCGGCCCACAGCAGATTGCCCAGACCGATGGAAGACTTCACGGTGCCAGCCCGCTTGCTGCCGGCTTCTGTAATGCCGATATGCAGCGGGTAGTCACACGCGTCCGCAAGCTGCTGATACGCAGCAACCGCCATAAAGACGTCAGACGCCTTCACGCTGATCTTGAATTCACGGAAGTCATGATCTTCCAGAATCTTGGCGTGTTCCAGAGCGCTTTCTACCAGCGCCTCAGGGTTAGGCTCACCATATTTTTCCAGCAGGTGCTTTTCCAGAGACCCGGCATTCACACCAATGCGGATGGCGCAGCCATAATCTTTGGCCGCCTGCACAACTTCACGCACGCGGTCGGGGCTGCCGATGTTGCCGGGGTTGATGCGCAGGCAGGCCGCACCTGCTTTGGCGGCCTCAATCGCGCGCTTATAGTGGAAGTGAATATCCGCCACGATGGGCACGTTCACTTCCCGCACAATTTCTTCCAGCGCCTTCGTGCTCTCTTCATCCGGGCAGGACACACGCACAATATCAACGCCTGCCAGTTCCGCACGGCGGATCTGTTCGATCGTCGCCTGTGCATCGCTGGTCAGGGTGTTGGTCATGGTCTGGACGGAAATCGGCGCATCCCCACCGACGGCAACCTTGCCGACATGGATTTTCCGTGATTTCCGACGCTCGATATACTGGTAAGGCCGGTAGCCACTCATGTTAGATCCTTTTGTCGAGACGACAGTTGTCAGGCAAACCGCGTTCCGCCGCGCGCCTGCCCATTACGTTTGATGCCTTCCTGCCAAAATCAATGCGCGTTGGCTACATGAAAGCACGAAAAACAGTCCTTCAGTGACCGGTTATCCCCTGAAGCTGGCGGGCATTCAGATCATCCGCGCTCGAATCATGCTGTTCCACGGGCTGACGACGGGGGCGCGGTCTGGGCGGTGCAGGCGGCTGCCCCCCTGCGCCCTGCGACGGCGCCACAGGCTGGCCATTCGGCCCGACAGAGAGCGCCTGCCCCGCAACACTGGCGCCTGCACCGACAGCACCAGCACCAGCACCAGCGGGTAGCTTATTATCTTCTGGCATTGCAGGAACCGAACTTCCGCCTGCTCCGGCAGGAGTGGCAGCCGGAGCAGGCGTAACACCACCCGCAGGGGCGCTCTGCGTGGTTCCAGCCAGAGAACCATCTCTGACGGCCTCTGGCGTCAGAACCAGCTTTCTGCGCACCGCTCCATTTTTACCCAGAGGCTGCGTGGTGACAGCACCTGCGCTGAGCACGATCCCACCGGCATTCCCGACGGTCAGACTATATGGCCCACCGTCCACAGGCACAGCCCACTCGTCCCCAACCTGCATGATATGGTCATACGCAACCTTACCGCTGGCATCCCTCACCTGCACCCAACTAGGCGCAATGGCTTTCAGGGTTATCTGATTATCAGGCACAGCCGGTACTGGCTGGGGTGGTTCGGCCCCCGGCGGCGCGGTCGCTGCCTGCGGATTAGCAGCCAGCGCGGCATCTCCTGCCGGGCTTGCAGCCGCTCCGTCAGCCCCCACGTTCCCGTCCGGCTTTGCAGGAAAAGCAGGCCTGGTGAAATCAGGATTTTGCGCGGTCTGCTGCGGTGCGGCGGAAGACCCTGCGGGTGGCGTCTGAGCAGAACTGGCTGAGGAGCCTGCCAGCGCGCCTACGGATGCTGCCGGGGCGTCCGGCCTGCGGGAAGGCACAGCTCCGGGGCCGGGCAGAATGGAGGCCACTTGCGGAGAGGGGGTATTGGAGGTCTGAGCGCCCGGAATAATGGCCGCCACTGGCGGTACATGTTCAGGGGCTGGCGGGGCATGCCCGATAAAATGATACCAGCCGACATAACTGGCAAGGATCACGGCGAGCCCAAGAGACACGCTGACACCCGGAGGAATACGCCGGTCGGGCTGTGGCGCGGGGAACGTCAGGTCAGGCTTCTGGCCGCCGCTTTTCCCCTCCCGCTTATAGCGCTGCACCAGAGTTGAGGCATCAAACCCCAGTGCGGTGCCATAGGTGCGCAAAAACCCCAGCGCATAGGCTTCTGCCGGGAAAACACCGGCACGCCCGCTTTCCAATGCTTCCAGATAGGATTCCCGGATACGCAGCCAGGCTGCTACATCCGCCAAAGACCAGCCAAGCTGTTCCCGCCGCGTACGCAACGCCGCCCCCACCCCGAGGCTTTCAACATCAGGCAAAGGAGGCGAGAAAGCAGGAGGTTCCTGCTCTGGAACAGAACCGGATTCAGCCATTACAATCCATGCGCCGCTGCTGGCGGACAAGCGCCGTAACAGCCTGCTCAACAAGGTCAGAGATAATTTCAGCCACCGGCTGAACGGCCTTTACCATACCCACGGACTGCCCGGCCATGACAGATCCGTTTTCCACATCTCCATCAATCACAGCCCGGCGCAAAGCGCCAGCCCAGAAATGTTCGATATCAAGCTGGGCATCCTCACGCGTCAGTTCACCGCTCTGAAAGCGTTTAATGACGTCAGCCTGATGCGCAATAAAGCGGCGACTGCCCTCGTTCACCAGACCACGCACGGGAATGACCGGAAAACGCTCATCAAGCTGCACGGACGTAATGGCATCCCGCGCATTCGACCGCACGAAGGCCGTCTTGAACTTTTCATGCGCGATACTCTCGGCGGCCGCCGCAAACCGCGTTCCGAGCTGACCACCAGAAGCGCCCTGCTCCAGATAGGACAGGAGCGCATCTCCACGCCCCAGACCACCCGCGACAAACACAGGCACCTGATCAATATGCGGCAGGATTTCCTGCGCGAGCACCGTCAGGGACACAGGGCCGACGTGGCCACCAGCCTCAGCCCCCTCAATGACCAGCGCATCAACACCCATCTTGATCAGGCGTTTTGCCAGCACCAGAGCCGGAGCAAAGGCAACCACCTTCGCGCCACCATCCTTGGCAGCCTTGATCGCAGCCCCCGGAGGGATTCCACCGGCGAGAACAATATGGCCGACACCGGCCTGCAGGCAGACCTCAACCAGCTCGTTAAGCTGGGGATGCATGGTGATCAGGTTTACGCCAAACGGACGATCCGTCAGCGCACGGGTTGCCGCAATTTCTTCCGCCAGCCGTTCGGGCTGCATGGCCCCGCAGGCAATGACGCCAAACCCGCCCGCATTGGAAATGGCCGAAACAAGATGCCGCTCACTCACCCAGGACATCGCACCGCCAAGAATGGCATATTCCGTCCCAAGGAACGCGGTGCCGCGCTGGCAAAGACCGTCAAACCGTTTTCTGGCGCGAATTCTTTCCGCCTCGGTCGGCGGAGCGTTCAGGTCAGGGGCGGACACGTCAGACATTATCCAGCCCGTATGCTGTGTGCAGGGCTCGCACGGCCAGTTCTGCATACTCGGCAGACAGCAGGACGGACACTTTGATCTCGCTGGTGGAAATCACCTGAATATTGATGGAGCGCTCAGACAGCGTGCGGAACATGGTTGCCGCCACCCCGGCATGGGACCGCATACCGGTCCCAACCACACTGATTTTTACAACATCGGCGTCTGTGGCCAGTTCTTCATACTGCACGGCTTCCCGCACGGATTCCAGTGTGCTGATTGCGCGTGGCAGGTCGGTTTTGCTGGTGGTAAACGTCATGTTCGTCGTGCCGTCAGCACCCGTGCTCTGCACAATCATGTCCACGTTCACGTTGGCTTCGCTCAGCGGGCCAAAAATTGCCGCGGCAATGCCGGGACGATCAGGAATACGCCTGACCGACAGCTTTGCTTCATCACGGGAATACGCAATGCCGGTTACCAGTTTCTTTTCCACGATTTCGTCCTCATCCACCACAAGAGAGCCGGGCAATTCACCTTCAACCAGCGCCGGACCATCCACAAAGCTTGAAAGCACCTGAACGCGCACCTGCTCACGCATGGCAAGGCCGACACTGCGCGTCTGCAACACCTTGGCCCCTACGGAAGCCAGTTCCAGCATTTCCTCGTAAGTGATTTTTTCAAGCTTGCGAGCTTTGGCCACAATGCGCGGGTCTGTCGTGTAAATCCCGTCCACATCGGTATAAATATCACATCGGTCGGCCTTGATCGCCGCAGCAAGCGCCACAGCAGACGTATCAGACCCGCCGCGCCCCAGTGTCGTCACGCGGCCATCCGGCCCCACGCCCTGAAAGCCTGCCACAACCGGCACCATACCTTCAGCCATGCACCCCAGCAGCCGTTCACCGTCAATCGTGTCCAGACTGGCCTTACCATGCACCGAATCGGTCCGGATCGGCACCTGCCAGCCCGCAAAGGAGCGTGAGGGCACGCCCAGCTTCTGCAATGCAATGGACAGCAATCCGCTTGTCACCTGCTCACCCGTCGCCACAATGGAATCATATTCCCGTGCGTCATGCAGGTCAGACAGGTTATCGCAATAGCCAACAAGCTTGTTGGTTTCCCCGGCCATGGCGGAGACAACCACCAGCACATCACAGCCAGCGTCCTTCTGTTTTTTAACACGCTCGGCCACAGCCTTAATGCGCTCAAGATCCCCCACGGATGTTCCACCGAACTTCATGACGATCCGAGGGACGGAACCGGGCATAATTTTTTCTCCACCAGACGGGCTGCAAATGGTTGCACAGCTTCACAAGGCGCGTCACATACCCTTCCCGGCCCCCTCTCGTCCAGCGGGGGAGATCAGCAGGAAAGGAATTTTGTTCCATGCATCCCTCCAGCCGAGACGCTGCTTCTTCCGTTTCTCCTGAGGAAATTGCCCGCTTCAGCGCGCTGGCCAGCCAGTGGTGGGACCCAACAGGCCCCATGCGCCCGCTGCACGCCATGAACGCCCTGCGCATCAGCTGGGCCTGCCGCCACTTCCCCATGCGGGGCCGCACCACACGCCATGTACGCGTGCTGGATATTGGCTGTGGCGCAGGCCTTGCCAGTGAGGCACTGGCAAAAGCCGGGCATGATGTGCTGGGGCTGGATGCCTCGGCCGATGGCATTGCCGCAGCCCGCGCGCATCTGGAGGCGCACCCGCTGCCTGCGGGTTCCGGCACTCTGGATTACCGGGTAGGCAGCGCGGAAGAACTGGTCGCGGAGCAGGCCAGATTTGATGCCGTTGTGGCCTTAGAAATTATCGAGCATGTCACTGATCCTGAAGCATTTATGAAAATGCTTTCTGATCTGGTGGAGCCGGGCGGCATTGTTATTGTTTCTACGATGAACCGCACCTTGCGGTCTCTGGCGGTTGGCAAAATCGGGGCGGAATATGTGCTGCGCCTGCTGCCCATTGGCACGCATGAATGGCGCAAGTTTCTTACCCCGGCGGAACTCGGGCGCTTTGGCCGTGAGTCCCGCCTGAGCATTCAGGACATCGCAGGCATGAACCCGTCTCTCTCCGGATGGAAAGAGAGCCGGGACCTGAGTGTGAACTACATCGCCGCCTTCAGGAAGGGCTGACGTCTGACGCTGTCGGGTCTGCCTGAAGGGTCATAAATTCAAAACAGGTGGGGCTTCCAACCGGTGTGAAGTCCCACGTAAAACTGATTTTCCCGGTTGTCTTATCCACACGGAAGGACGTGATGGAATCACTCCTCTGGTTTGCAACATACAGATAGCTGCCAGACGGATCGAACATCAGAGACCGGCCATAATCGGCATGTGTCCAGATTTCATCAACCAGCGTCAGGCTGCCATCTTTGGCAACCTGAAAGACTGCCAGCGAATCCCCCAGACGGTTCGACACATACAAAAAGCGTTCATCCGGGGAGAGCAGAATACCCGCCGCCAGCGTGCTGCCACGGAAATGCGCCGTTACGGAACTGACAGTCTGCTGAGGCGAGATTTTGCCGGTTTTCGGGTCAAAGTCCGCCACAACCACCTTGGAATCCTGCTCACACAGCAGGTAGAGCTTTTTACCACCAGACCCGAAAACATAATGGCGCGGAGCGGAACCCGGCGTCATGGTGGTAAACGGCACCGCCGCGGGTGAGAGCTTGCCGGTCTGGAGATTGATGGTCCAGACGTACACCCTGTCCAGCCCGGCATCCATCACCAGCACAAACCGGCCGCTCGGATCGGTTTTGATCATATGCGGATGCGCGGAGGAATGGTCGCTCACCGCGAAATTCCCCGGCGGGTTATCCGCAGCGCGATCCGGCATCCGGGGGCCGGAATTATGGATCAGGTCCGTCATACGGCCCAGAGAGCCATCCGCAAGCACATGAATAATGCCAATCGTGCCGCCGGTATAATTGGCGACCATGACAAACCGACCCGAAGGATGAACACTCAGATGCGCAGGGTCTGCCCCGCCGGACGCCACCGTATTCAGTTTTTTCAGGCCGCCTGTCGCCTGATCCACCAGAAACGCCGTCACGGAGCCGCTATGGGCCGTATCAAAATCATTGATTTCACTGACGGCGTACAGAAAGCGTTTGTCCGGAGAGAGTGTAATATAAGACGGGCTGGCAATATCCGTAAAAGTTGTCAGGCTGGTCAGCGTTCCCGTTTTCTGATTCATCTCAAAAACGCTGATGCCTTCTCCATTTCCACCCGGCGGCCCGTGTTTGGTATAGCCACCAATGTAGCAGATGGTCCGTTGGGCAGGCTTGCCATCCTGAACAGGGGCTTTAGCCGTATCATCCGCCGCCTTTACAGGGAGTGCGACAGTCAAAGCCCCCGCAAAACTGCCCAGACCAAAAACACGTCGGGAAAAGGAGTGAGTCATTCCGGTATCGCCTTGTTCTTTTTATTGGTCTTTTTATTTCAGGGCATCTTGCAGACTGGCCCTAATGTCCCTTCATACCGCGTCCATGTCTGTGTTTCACCAAAAAGCGGCAGCCCTATATAGCCCCTCAACTTGAGAACATCTTTCTGAGGAGACCAGATCTGCGCCTGATAGACATTTCCGCTGTCGGGATCGAGGATCTTGCCATTCCAGCGTTTTTTATCGTCTGAGGACTGACGGAATCCTGTCAGCATCTGGAGGCCGCATTCCGACTGACCTTTATGGTCCTTCGGTACATCGTCCCCTTTATAGCTCAGCCCGACAAGCTGGCCGCACACGGTATCACCACACATGCCGATCCTGAACACACCATCATGCCCCTGACTGAGCCAGTAGCCCATAAAGGCACTTTCCGGTGCTTCAGCATGCGCCCGCTCCGGCATCACACCTGCGGCACAGAGCAGAAACGCGCTGAGAAACGCCGTCATCCATGCGTTTTTGAGAGTCACGCTGCTCTTCTCCCTTTTCAGACACAGCCAGCATCACGGCATTCCGGGCGAGAACCCAGCAGGTGGTCATGCCACGTTACAGCCAGCCCTTCAACACTCACCCATCGGCCCGGCGTACCCATGGAATGTTCAGAACATGCACACCCTCTTCCGCCAGGACGGCGCGATCTTCTTCTGAGGCATGCCCGTAAATCCCGCGTTCCGGGGCTTCCTTATGGTGCATCCGCAACGCTTCTTCCGTAAAGCGGTCGCCGACATTTTCACACCCGGCTTCAATCGCCTGCCGGATTTTTTGCAGGGCCGCAATCATCTTATCCGGCACCACGGCACTGGCCTGCTGACGGGCGGATGCGTCTGCAACGCTGCCTGCCGGAACAGTGCCGCGATTTTTAGCGATGGCGGGCGCCATCAGCGCCTGCTGCACATCCATGTCCCCACAATCCGGGCAGGACAGAAAGCCACCGGTCTGCAACTGCGCAAAAGCCGCGCTGTCACGGTACCAGCCTTCAAACTCATGCCCGGCGGCGCAGCGCAAACGATAGCAGATCATCCCGCGCCCTTTTCCGTTACCCCGCCAGCCCTAACGCGGCATCCAGTTGCCCCTGCCGCTCCAGACGCATCAGATCATCACACCCGCCCAGAGGCCGACCATCCACGAACGTCTGCGGCACTGTGGAACTCCCGCCCGAACGCTCACTGGCCTGCTCACGTTCCGGCGTGCCACGGGGTGCATTGATCTCCTTAAACGCGACGTTCTTGCTTTCAAGAAGCCGGACTGCGCGAATGCAGTAAGGGCAACCGGGCTGCGTATAAATTTCTATGACTGGCATCTTAGCTTTTTCCTCATGTCTCTGCGTGCATTTCTGCACCCGTCTTTACATAGGTGTTTCCATGACGGGAAAATCAAGATCAACCTCTTTTTGCGCAGGCACACGCCCCGCCACCAGCAGGCTGACGGACGCCGCCCCGGCCTCCAGCAAAACCTGCGTGCAGACACTCGCCGTAGCGCCCGTCGTCAGCACATCATCCACCAGCACGACGGACCGGCCAGCAAGCCCGGCGGCACGCGCGGGATGCAGCGTAATGGCGTTACGCATCTCGGCCTTGCGCTCCTGCGGTGAAAAACTGGCCAGACGTGTTGTGGCCTTGCTGCGTACCAGCGCATCCGGCACACAGCGCACCCCGCTTCTGCGCGCCACGGCCAGAGCCAGAACTGCAGCCTGATTATACCGCCGCCCCATGAGCCGCCAGCGATGCACGGGCACAGGCACCAGCACGGCATCCGGCGTTAAAATATCCTGCCCGGCCTGTCTCATCCGCTGCGCCAGAAAGCGGGCATTTTCCAGCCTGTCCGCATATTTCAATTGCAGGATCAGATCCCGGCTTGCCTGATCATACAAAAAAGCCGCACGGGCGTGTGCCCACACAGGATGGTGACGTTCGCAGGCCGGACATAAGCCATCCGCACCAAGATAGGCCGCTGCCGTCTGCGGGGTCGCACAGGCATCACAGCACGGGGCGACGACCGGATGCAGCCGCCCGAAACACTCTGTACAGACCAGTCCGGCCTGCACCACATCCGCTGCACATAACAGGCAGGATGGCGGGAACAGCACGTCCAGCGCGGCCCTTCCTATATGCCGGACATGTTTCCATCCCATCACAAAGCCTCGTGCCGCACGCCTTTACAGAGCGCATCCTCTTGGCAAACACGGCTGAAACGCGCAGATTCCGGTGCCATGGACACCCCCATCATTTTTGACCGTAAGGCTGTCAAAGCGCACAGAACCCGCTCCGCCAGCCTGCAGCACTCCGTCATGCCTGTTCTGGACGCCGCCGCCGATATTCTGATCGACAGGCTGGATGATGTCACCCGCCATTTTACGGCGGCTCTTGATGTGGGAGGCCGGGGCATTGTGGCGGAACGGCTGATAGCCCGTGGCATCCCCACCCTATCCTGCGACCTCTCTCACGCCATGGCCGCCGGTGCGCCCGGCCCGGCCGTCTGCGTGGATGAGGAAGCCCTGCCCTTTGCCCCGCACAGCTTCGATCTGGTCACCGCCAGCCTCTCTTTGCACTGGATTAATGACCTCCCCGGCACATTCCGCCAGATTTGCCGCATTTTAAAACCGGATGGGCTATTTCTCGCCAGTCTGCCGATCCTGCCGACTCTCCGCCCGCTCAGACAAGTGCTGGAGGATGCCGAACTGGCATTATGCGACGGCGTATCCCCCCGGGTATCTCCTCTCCCCACCCAGCAAAGCTGCGCCCATCTCCTCCAGCGCGCGGGCTTTGCTTTGCCTGTTGTGGATACGGAAAAACTGGATTTGCGGTACCGCTCGCTCACAGCACTCTTGCAGGATTTGCGCGCGGCAGGAGAAACAAATGCCCTCGATCTGCGCAGCCGCACCACAGCGCCGCGCTTTCTTTTTCCGGCAGCTTCGGCGGAATTAGCGCCTGATGCGGGCGGGTCATTCGCCATGCCGCTCCATATGGCCATTCTGACAGCATGGGCACCCGCACCCACGCAACCCCAGCCCCTCAAGCCGGGCGCCTTTACCCACACGCTGGATAAGGTTCTTGCCTCACCCCATCCACTGCCGTCGGGCAGTGCGGATTGAGGCAGGCTTTTAACCGCCCGTAACACTCATATGGCGCACAGGCCCGGATACTTCACCGGGATGAGCCCCAAGCATGAAATCATGCCGCAGCGGCTTCCGGTCAATCGCTGACTGTATTCCCGCCAGCAGAGCCGCATCATCGCCGCCAGACCGCAGAATTGCGCGTAAATCGACGCCGTCTTCATGCCCAAGGCAGGTGTACAACTGCCCTGTGCAGGACAGGCGAACACGGTTGCAGGTCGAACAGAAATTATGACTCATGGGCGTAATAAAACCAATACGCTGCCCTGTTTCCACGACCCGCATATACCGCGCGGGCCCTGCTGAACGATCCATTAGCGGCTCCAGAGTCCAGCGCTGGGCCAGATCCGCGCGAACATCCGACAAAGGCAGATAGCGGGCTGTCCGGTCTTCCCCCGTATCTCCCATTGGCATGGTTTCAATCAGGCACAGATCAGCGCCAATTTTTCCGCACCATGCCAGCATGGTGTCAAACTCATCATCATTCACGCCTGCCATGGCCACGGCGTTGACGCGTACCGCCAGACCGGCCTCACGCGCGGCCCGGATACCATCCAGCGTGGCCGACAGCTTTCCCCGACGAGTGATGTGCGCAAAACGCTCTTCATCCAGCGTATCCAGACTGACATTGACGCGCCTGACGCCAGCCCGGAACAGGGTTTCCGCATACAGGGCCAGCCTGCTGCCGTTGGTTGTCAGGGTCAGTTCATCCAGAGTGCCCGCCTGTTCCGGGTGATGCAGCCACTGCCCCAGCGTCTCAAAAAACGGACCGATATCCCGGCGCACCAGAGGCTCCCCGCCGGTAATACGCAGCTTTCTGACACCCTGTTTTACAAAAACCTGACAGAGGCGGAGTAATTCTTCAAAATCAAGAACATCGGCACGCGGGAGAAAAGTCATGCGTTCGGACATGCAGTACGTGCACCGCATATCACACCGGTCTGTAACCGAAACACGAAGGTAGGAGATGCGGCGCCCCACAGGGTCCACTAAACCGGACAACATAGGTCCTCTATATAGTCAGAAAGAAACATTTTGTCGAAACCCAAATGGCGACGCCGCCCGGAAACTTCAAGCCGAGAGCCTCACCCCCTACAGTTTGCCGAAAAAGCCGCATGCCATGCAGGTCGGGGATAGTCTCGCCAACAGCCTCAGCCCATCGTGCGCAAACTCTGAGAACACGACAGACACAGAGGCCAAAAAACGCGAAGCCGGTAATCCGCCTCCACGCTTTTACAAAAAGCCGCAGATGGACCCGTCAGTGCCCTGCATTATTGCCGGAAAAATCCGGAGCGGAGAGCCCTGAGTGCGCCAGTTGCGCAACCACGGCCTGTTTCAGGCGCTCAAGAGCCGCCTCGTCCTGACCTTCGGCACGCACAACGAGCACAGCCTGTGTGTTGGACGCACGGAGGAGCCACCAGCCATCCTGTGTATTGACCCGGACACCATCAATTTCAGAAACGTCCGCGCCCTCGTGCCTTAACCGAGCGGCAACGTCCTCAATCACTCTGAACTTGCGCGTATCATCACAGTCAAAGCGCACCTCCGGCGTGGAGACCGTGCGAGGAAGGGCTTCTCTGATTGCGGACAATGGCTTGTCCTGCCGCGCCAGAATGCCCAATAACCGCACAGCGGCATACAAGGCATCGTCAAAACCATACCATTTGTCAGCAAAGAAAATATGGCCTGACATTTCCCCGGCCAGCGGAGACCCTGTTTCCGCCATTTTGGTCTTGATCAGGGAGTGTCCGGTCCGCCACATCAGCGGCACGCCACCGGCCTTTTTGACCTCTTCAAACAGAACCTGACTGGCTTTGACATCGGCGATAATCGTAGCACCGGGATGGGTTTTCAGCACGTCCCGCGCCAGAAGAATCAGAATCTGATCCCCCCAGAGAATTTCACCCTGATCATCCACCACGCCAATACGGTCGGCATCCCCGTCAAACGCCAGACCGATGTCCGCCTTCTGTTGGCGCACTTCGGCTATCAATTGTTCAAGATTTTTAGCAACGGTCGGGTCTGGGTGATGTGCCGGAAAATGGCCGTCAATAGAGCCGTTGAGAACGGTATGGTCCCCCGGCAATCCTGCCACCAGCTTTTGCAGAACATCCCCTGCGGCACTGTTGCCATTATCCCAGACCACTTTCAGAGGCTTATTGCCTCCGTCCCAGTCTTCCAGAAGTCTCTGAACGTAGCGCGCCCGCAAATCCATTCCGCGGATCGTGCCCCCCCGAGAAGACACAACATCCCCGGTGCGGGCCAGATCACCCAGCTCCTGAATCTGCGGACCAAAAAAAGGCTTTCCGGCCAGCATCATCTTGAAGCCGTTATAATCCGCCGGATTGTGGCTGCCCGTCACCATGACCGCACCATCGGCCTGAAGCGAGACAGAACCGAAATACAGCATTGGCGTCGGACCACAGCCCACCCGCACAACATTCAATCCGCAGGCCACAAGCCCGTCCACAAGTGCTTTCTCAAGCTCGGGGGAAGACAGGCGCCCGTCATAGCCAGTCACAACAGTTTTACCGCCATGATGGGCAACAACAGTCCCGAACGTCCGCCCGATAGCAAAGGCATCCTCAGACGTAAGGCTCTTCCCGACAATCCCGCGAATATCATATTCGCGGAGACTGGTCGGATTGAACGTGTGCGTAAACCTCATCAGATCTGAGAGGTATATTTCTTCAGGAACGCCCTGACTTCATCAGCAAGATCCGGACGCTCAAGAGAGAAAGCAATCTGCGCTTCCAGGAAGCCGATCTTGTTGCCACAGTCAAAACGCTCACCCTCGTAGCGCAGACCATGGAAGGGCACATGCCCGATGGTCTTGGCCATGGCGTCCGTCAACTGCACTTCACCACCCGCACCTTTTTCCAGCTTGGCAAGATGCGTCATGACGTCCGGCGTCAGAACGTAACGGCCAATAATGGACAGGTTGGAGGGTGCGTCTTCCGGTTTGGGCTTTTCAACAAGGCCCTTCACTTCCACCAGACGGCCATCATCCTTACCGATATCCAGAATACCATAGCGATTTGTCTGCTCACGCGGCACTTCCGTCACCGCCACCACATTCCCGCCGGTCTGATTATACGCATCCACAAGCTGCTTTACGCAGGACGTGCCGGACTTCACGATATCGTCAGGCAGCAGAATGGCAAACGGGTCATCCCCGATAAAGCTGCGGGCACACCAGATGGCATGACCAAGGCCCAGCGGTTCCTGCTGGCGCACAGCAACCAGAGACCCGGCCTCAATAGAGCTTGGCTCCAGAGCTTTCAGGGTATCCAGCTTGTTGCGCTCACGCAGCGTCGCTTCAAGCTCATAGGCAATATCAAAATAATCAATCAGAGAGTCTTTGCCGCGGCCTGTAATCAGGCAGAACTCTTCAATCCCGGCTTCACGCGCTTCATCAATGGCGTACTGAATCAGCGGTCTGTCGACAACTGTCAGCATTTCCTTCGGCATGGCCTTGGTCGCCGGCAGGAAGCGTGTACCTAGCCCTGCAACCGGCAGGACTGCTTTACGTAAAGGCTTGGGCTTGGACACGAATATGACACCTTAAAAATAAGTTACAACAGAACATGAACACTGTGGCACGTAATCGCGGGAAGACCCGTTCGTCAAATCAAACCTGCCCCTCACACCGCAACAGGATACGGCGCGCAGAGATGCGGGCGTGTGTGACGCCATACAGCAACAAAGCTCAGTTTTCTTTTTAAACCGGGAAAGCAGGGCCTGAATATGGCCAAATGCGTTAAAATACAGCGCTAAGCTGTTTAAACTCTGATATTTTGAGAAAAACAGCTCTCACAGAAACCAGAAATTTTTGAACTGATTTTTGTGAGAGCTGAAAAATGGTGCGGTCGAGAAGACTCGAACTTCCACGGGGTATTCCCCCACAAGCACCTCAAGCTTGCGCGTCTACCATTCCGCCACGACCGCACGTGACAACCAGCATCTGAAAGGCGATACCGTTTGGTGAGAAGCCCTATAACCGAAGCGGGAACACGCGGCAATGACCAACGGACGTTTTTTATGGGAAATAAGCAAAAAGCCTGTTCCCTACCCTGTCGCCCTGACGCGCATGCAGAGTTTGGCCAGAGAAATCCGGGCTGCTGAAGCTGAGGAGCGGGTCTGGCTGCTTGAACACCCTCCGCTTTTTACAGCCGGCACATCCGCCAGAGCGGAAGATTTATTCAACCCGCACCACTACCCCACCTATGACGCAGGCCGGGGCGGACAATGGACGTACCACGGACCAGGGCAGCGAATCGCTTACGTGATGCTTGATCTGCACAACGCCCACGGTGAAGTCCGCGCGCGTGACGTACGATCTTACGTTCACGGGCTGGAAGAGTGGGTTATCCGCACCCTCTCCGCGTTCGGGCTCAAAGGCGAATGCCGGGAGGGGCGCGTTGGTGTCTGGGTGATTGACCCTGCAACCGGGCAGGAGGAAAAAATTGCCGCTATCGGGGTGCGAGTATCCCGCTGGGTCAGCTGGCATGGGGTATCCATCAATCTGAACCCCCGCATGTCAGACTTTGAAGGCATTGTGCCCTGCGGCATTCGTGAATTTGGCGTCACCAGTTTTGAAAAGCTGGGGCTGGCTGTCACACTGGCTCAACTGGATGCCGCACTGGCGGAAAGCTGGCGTGCTGTTTTTGGCAGCACACCCTCAGCCCTCACCTCGCTCCCAGACGAATAAATAGCGTGCGCTGCCGCTCATCCAGAATACGGAGTTCATACAGATCCAGCGCCTTCCCCGTATCCCGGAAAATCAGCGTCACCAGCCCCTGTGAAGGGTTTTCCGTACGGGTAAGCGAAATCTGCAAAATCCCGGCAGGCTTTTGAATATCGGTAACCGTCACCGGCCCTGAAAGCGTGATGGGGTTCCCCATCAGCACGCCAAGAGGATTATGCGCCAGCCCCATGCGTGTTTCAGACCCCGTCTGGCTGTCTTTGAACACGGCATGCGCACCGGATGCTTCAAGGTCCATCTTATGCGGCACGTTGTAGTTCAGGTGCAGATAACCCGGATGATAGGTCAGCACCCCGCCGCCAGTCGTCCCGTTTGGCCATGTCTGGGTAAAGGGGACATTCTCCAGCTTTGCGGCCCGCAGCCACGCCTCAACCCGCGCAGTATCGCTGGCCTGCGGAGCCGTCCGGCCGCCCTGCCCGGTCGCACAGGCTGCCAGAAAGGCCGGGGCCAGCAACATTATCGTCCGGCGTGTCAGGCCTGAGCCCTTAGAGGTCATGCCAGAGCACTTTCTTCTTCTGGGGTGCGCAGCGTCAGGGCCAAAGCATGCAGTCCGCTGCCAAACTCATACCCCAGTGCGTCATGCACCATGCGGGAGCGGTTGACCCGGCTCACCCCTTCAAAGAGACGGCTGACCAGATGAACGCGAAAATGCGTCTCCGTTGCACCCGCTTCCGGGCCGCGCGTCATGGCCACATGGTGGGCGTGGCGGCTGCTTTCATCCAGAATTTCCAGCCGGACCGGCTGGAAAGCCGTCGTCAGAGTGTCCCGCACCCGGCGGGCACGGATGCCATCTGCCTCAGGCGTGGAAGCTGAATTGCGTTGTGTCATCCTACGTTCCCTCTTGCACAGAACACATCAGCACGCACATAACCCTGATGATGAAGCGAAGGAATACCCGTCACCGGGCGTTCGATCCGGACCCGGATGCGCCCCAGCGCTGCTGTGACATGCCTGATTGTGAAAAGCCGGCAGGCTACCGTGCCCCCCGCTCACGCGAGACTCTCAACCAGTATTACTGGTTCTGCCTCGAGCATGTGCGGGAGTATAATGCACGGTGGGATTACTACAAAGGGATGTCACCCGGCCAGATCGAAGCGCATCTGCGCGCCGATATCGCATGGGATCGGCCATCGTGGGCGTTTGGCCAGAGTGCTAAGCCCCGTAAGCAGACCTTTGATGAAGAAGACGTGCTGGATCCGCTGGATATCCTCGGCCAGAACCGCCGCTCCCGTGCGGAACGCGCAAAAAGCCGCGCGCAGCCAGCAGCACCAGAAGCCCTGCGTGAACCGCTGGCAACGCTGGGCCTGCCCTGGCCTGTGACACTGGAAGATGCAAAAGCGCGTTACCGCTCACTGGCCCGCAAACATCACCCGGATGCCAATAATGGAGACCGGCGCTCGGAAGAGCGGCTGAAAAGCATCAACGTTGCGTTCACGGTCGTCAGGGCACATCTTACGTCACAGGGCCTCGAAAAAGCGGGGTAACCATGCCATGCTGCCTGCATTATCAGTAAGGCAGCCCGGATACATCGCTGTGTCTGCCTGCTTCAACAAGAATGCTCCACCTACCATACGGATAAAGAATGACTGATTCTGCCAGCCTGAGCACCACAGGCGCTCTTCCCCCGATTTCAGCTCTTTCTGCGCCTGACCTTCAGGTTTCTGTGCGCGAGGTGTTTGGCATCGAGTCCGACATGATGGTTCCGGCCTTCTCCATCCGCACAGAACATGTGCCGGAGATTGATTCCGCCTACCTGTTTGATCATGACACCACACTGGCCATTCTGGCAGGATTTGCCTTCAACCGCCGCGTGATGGTGCAGGGCTTCCACGGCACCGGGAAATCCTCGCATATTGAGCAGATTTCCGCGCGCCTGAACTGGCCCTGCGTCCGCATCAATCTGGACAGCCATGTCTCGCGTATTGATCTGATCGGCAAGGACGCCATTGTGGTGCGGGACGGCCAGCAGATTACCGAATTTCAGGAAGGCCTGCTCCCCTGGTGCCTCCAGCACCCCTGCGCACTGGTTTTTGATGAATATGACGCGGGCCGCCCGGATGTGATGTTCGTCATTCAGCGCGTGCTGGAAGTTGAAGGCCAGCTTACGCTGCTGGATCAGAACCGCGTGATCAAACCGCATCCGTGGTTCCGCCTGTTTGCAACTGCCAACACCATTGGTCTGGGGGACACGACCGGCCTGTATCATGGCACGCAGCAGATCAATCAGGGCCAGATGGACCGCTGGAACATCGTCACATCCCTGAATTATCTGCCCCATGCGCAGGAAGTCGGCATTGTCCTGTCCCGCATGGGCATCAGCCCGGATGATAAAGAAGCCCGCCGCACGATTGAAAGCATGGTGGCGCTGGCCGAACTGACCCGCGCCGGATTTATGGCTGGGGACCTTTCCACCGTCATGTCTCCACGCTCCGTCATTGCGTGGGCGGAAAACGAGAAAATCTTCAAGGACACGGCGTTTGCCTTCCGCGTGACGTTCCTCAACAAATGTGACGAGGCGGAACGCGGTATGGTGGCCGAGTATTATCAGCGCTGCTTCAACAAAAGCCCCCTGCCCCGGTAAGCGGGCCTGAAGCACAAACGGAGAGCGGCTTTATCAATGGCTGACAGCAGGAAGGGAGCGCACGCTCCACCGTCTGGCCATAACCGGCCAGCCAGCGAGTCCGGGCAGACCAGAGTGGATGCCTTCAAGCAGGCCACAGCGGCAACATTGCGCGCGATTGGCGGCCAGCGGGATACGGATGTTTCATTCCACACAGGCAACATGCCTGTGGGGCCGATCAGCCTTGCCGGAAAAATCCGCCTCCCCCAGCCCTCCCGCCATATGGATACGGAAGAAATCGAACGTATTCGCGGGGCGGCCGATGCGCAGGCCCTGCGTCTGAAACACCACGATTTTGACCTGCACCGTGCCCGCCAGCCAGAGGATACGGTAGCACGGGACGTCTATGACGCTCTGGAACAAGCCCGGATTGAGTCTGTCGGCGCACGCCATATGCGGGGTGTTGCCGCCAACCTGCGCTACAGGCTGGAAAAAGAGTGTCAGGCAGCCGGGCTGGACCGGATTACTGACCCTGACGAACTCTCCCCCGCAGTAGCACTCGAACTGCTGGCCCGTGAGCGCCTGACGGGCGAACCGGCTCCTGAATCCGCACAGCCCATCCTGCGCAAATGGCAGGCAGCACTCTCCCCTCAGGCGCAAACCGCGCTGGAAAATCTTGCACTGACTCAGGATGACCAGACAGCCTATGCCAGAGCCACACGCAAGCTGCTGGCAGCCTGCTCCCTGACGGACGACGAGGCTCCGTCGGACGAGATGGAAGCGGATGAAAACGGCTCCGACTCTGCGGCAAATGAAGATGACAGCACTGCTCCGCCTCCGGAGGCTCAGGAAGAAAACGCTCCACCGGAGCCGGATTCTTCTTCCGAGCCAGTCCCGCAGCCTGAACTGATTGGCGGCGGCGGAGAGACCTCCCCTGAAGGACTGGAAGAAGAACGGGAAGGCGCAGGCGCGGATGGCACGGGAGAAGCCGCAGGCCCCGGCAGCAACCCGGAACGCGAAGCCGGAGAAACCGCAGGCAGCTATCACGCCTACACCACCGCGTTTGATGAAGAAATCAAAGCCGAAGATCTGTGTGACCCGGAGGAACTGAACCGCCTGCGCCACCAGCTTGATCTACAACTGGCCACGCTGCATGGCGTTGTCTCCCGCCTTGCCAACAAGCTGCAACGTCGCCTGATGGCGCAGCAGACGCGCTCCTGGGAGTTTGACCTTGATGACGGCATGCTGGACGCAGGCCGCCTCTCCCGCATTGTGGTCAACCCCATGCTCTCCCTGTCCTACAAACGGGAGCGCGAGACGGAATTCCGCGATACGGTTGTTACGCTGCTGGTTGATAACTCCGGCTCCATGCGGGGCCGCCCCATTTCAGTCGCCGCCTCCTGCGGGGACATTCTGGCCCGCACACTGGAACGCTGCGGCGTGAAAGTGGAGATTCTGGGCTTTACTACGCGCGCGTGGAAAGGCGGCCAGAGCCGTGAGCAGTGGGTAAAAGACGGCAAACCCGCTGAACCGGGACGCCTGAATGATCTGCGGCACATTATCTACAAAGCCGCGGACATGCCCTGGCGGCGGGCACGACCTAATCTGGGTCTGATGCTGCGTGAGGGGCTGCTGAAAGAAAATATCGATGGGGAAGCCCTGCTCTGGGCATGGAAACGCATCCGGGGGCGGCCGGAAGCGCGCAAAATTCTGATGGTCATTTCAGACGGCGCGCCGGTTGATGACAGTACATTGTCCGTCAATCCGGCCTCCTATCTGGAAGACCATCTGCGGGCCGTTATTCATCAGATTGAAGACCGCAGCCCGGTCGAACTGACAGCCATTGGGATCGGCCATGACGTCGGCCGGTATTACCAGCGCGCCGTGACAATTACCGACGCGGAAGAACTGGGCGGCACCATGCTACAGGCCCTCTCCGGCCTGTTTGATGAAAAGCAGAACCTCCCAGGTCGACGCGGCAGGGGCGCAAGAGCTTAAACGCGCCCCGCAGACACAACCCATCAAGTCTCCACATCCAGAACACAGAGGCAAGAACCTGAACAAATGTTGCTTTCCTCGTGTTCTGGGTGCCAGTTCCTCAAAAGTGCCCGCCCCTCACCCAAATGAAAAATAATAAGCTGACAGCCGGGCAATCTGGAGAGACTGAAGGCCTTCCGGGTCACGAAGTAACGATAAGAGTCTTCTCAATCCGGAAGACGGTGATTATCGGATAACTCCTCAGGCAGAAGGCATAAGGAAGCCGATTTTCCCCGTCGACTTAATCATTTTGTCTCAGTGATCGTGACTGTCGATTAAGCCTGATCTGCTCACGGCGTTTGGCTCTTCTGGATTCCGGATCTTCTTTCTCGGCCTGATAAGCACCCTCCCGTTTTAATTTGAGCCAGTTATTCCAGCGTCGACTATCGATTCTGCCGTCTGCACGGGCGGCCCGTACAGCACAGTCAGGCTCCGCCTGATGCTGACAGTCTCGAAAACGACATTGCTGCGCAATTCGCTCAATCTGCGACGTAAAGTCACTAAAGCTTTCGTCAATACTCTTATCCGCGCCAATCATTCCGAGTTCACGCATTCCCGGCGTATCAATGAGCAATCCTCCCGAAGGAAGACGAACCAGTTCGCGGTGTGTCGTCGTGTGGCGTCCTTTTTCCGCAAACGGCGACACATGCCCCGTTGCGGCATAGTCCGTTTCTAACAACGCGTTCAGCAGAGTTGATTTTCCAGCCCCCGAACTGCCGACCATCACGCCTGTTCTGTGTCCGGTTAGATATAAGGCGGTCTGCTCAATACCCGTTCCATCAAAAGCGGAGACTATCTGGATATCAGTAGTCGGAGCGCATGCTCTGACCGCCTGCATACATGCTTGCGGATTGTCGCACATATCCGCTTTAGTCAGTATGATAACGGGGGTGGCCCCGCTCTCTTTTGTCAAAGCCAGATAACGCTCAAGGCGAGAGAGATTAAAATCTTCCCCCATCGTCATAACGAGAAATGCCACATCAATATTGGCCGCAATGACTTGTGGGCCGGTCCGTTTACCGACTTCCTTGCGGACGAAACACGTCGAACGTGGCAATACGCTGCGGATCGTTGCGCGCTGTTCGCTCTTACGTGGCGAACACAACACCCAATCCCCAATCACCGGCCTTTCCATCGGGGCAGACGTATGCAGCAACCGCCCGGCAATATCCGCCTGTAACAGCCCTGCTGCCGTTACGACGGTGAGATAATGACGCTGCTGAGAAATAACGCGACCGGGAAGCCGATCACGTCCCGATACCTGCTGAACCGCGCACATGGTCGCAGCGTTCCAGCCATAAGATTTTAGTATGGTCAGATTTTTTGTCTTTCGTGGCGAAATTGAATTCCGCCGACAGCCCTTTAAACGGGAAAGAGCCCAGAGCGACGGAAAGGAACAATAGCGAGACTCATGATCATAATCGTGCCCTCCTCTGTTACTTTGGTTCTGAGAGTTTCCTGCCTTCAGGGCAGTGATCTTGTCAATAAAGACAGCCCGTATAAAACCATAGAATGGCTCAAAAACGACATCTCAATAACAATATTTCTCTCGTACCGTTACGCCCCGAAGATGCGGAAGAGATGTTTCCCGGGTTATCAGATGCGAAAGCCTATCAGTTTATTCCTGATATACCTCCCGACACACCTGAAACTCTCCGTGAACGCTATCAGATGCTCGCATCCGGAGGGCCGCCAGATGCCCATGAAATCTGGCTAAACTGGGTTATCCGATATGGAAGCAACAAGGTTGCCGCAGGCTATACTCAGGCAACGATTACAGGGAAAGATGCTCTTATAGGGTATCATGTTTTTCCCGCATTTTGGCGCAAAGGCATTGGATCTGGGGCGGTCACTCAAACGCTTGAAAATATCTTTGACCGAAAAGACGTCACAACCGCACGGGCATTTGTAGATACGCGCAACACTGGATCTATCTCACTCCTTGGAAAACTCGGTTTTTTCAGAGCGAACACCCTTGAAAATGCCGATTTTTTCAAGGGGCAACAGAGCAACGAATATGAATATATTCTCAAAAAAGAGATATATTTACGCCACCGCCATCAGAAAAACTTGTGATTTTTATCAATGACGCTTTTGAAATGGGCCTTTTTACCCATCTCAAAACCATTTCTTATAAAAAACATTGAGTTTTTCTGTGGCTTCTATCCGGACGACAGGACGTTTTTATCACGACAGCCACGACAATAAAAAACAAGAAAAAGCCCATTGGAGACTCACTCCCCTCATCGCAGGCTCTTGAATACCTCTGAGGAGAGTATTCGAAATTACCTTTTCCCGCTCTCTAACGCTGTTCTTTCAGGCGCGTCTGCGCCTCCCGTTTAAGCTGCCTGACGTTCCAGCGTATGTCCAAGGCGTTTCTCGGCCAGTTTCAGCAGCGTTTCCAGCATCAGATCAACATCTGCGTCTATTGTGCGGTGATTGACGATTGCAGCCCGAATGGCGCGCTTGCCATGCACGATGGTGGTTGAAGGCGCGGCAACCCCACTTTCATGCAGGTCTTTCACCAGTTCTCCATTCAGCCTGTCTTCATCCACGCCCGGGGCAACAACGCGGAAGCAGACAATGTTGAGCGTGACAGGGGCCAGCAGTTCAAGGCAGGGCGTTGCCTGCACCCGTGCGGCCAGATGCTGCGCCACAGAGCAGCAGTGTGACACCATCTGCCCAAGTCGTTCCGTCCCGAAAGACGCCAGCGTAAACCAGACCTTGAGCGCACGGAACCCACGTGAGAGGTCCGGCCCGAGATCACAAAACCACGGTGCCCCGGCCGCCAGTCCACGATCTTCACGCGAGAGATACGCCAGAGACTGCGCAAAAGCCGCTGCCTGCCGCCCCTCTTCCCGCACAAGAATGCATCCGGCGTCATACGGTGTCTGCGCCCATTTATGGAAGTCAAACGCAATACTGTTGGCACGCTCCATGCCCGTCAGAGCCGGAGCATGTTCCGGAGAAAGGCGGGCCATGGCACCAAACGCGCCGTCTACATGGAACCAGAGCGCCTCGGCTTCAGCAAAATCCGCCAGCGCCGCCAGCGGATCAACAGAACCGGTATCGACTGTCCCGGCGGTGCCCACCACCACAAATGGCTCCAGCCCGGCAGCGCGGTCTTCCGCCACCATGCGGCGCAACGCCGCGAGGTCCATCTGGAAGTCCGCATCCACCGGCACGCGGCGGAGGGCCTGCGTACCCAGCCCGGCCATATCAAACGCACGGGCAATACAGCCATGGGCCGTCTGAGCGGCGTACCCAACCAGCCTGCGCCCGGCCAGTCCCGCGCTCCGCATTTCCAGACCACCCGGCACTGCGCGGCTGGCGGTAATCACGGCAATGAAGTTGGCCATGGAAGAGCCGGTTACCAGAACGCCCGTCGCTGTTTCCGGAAAGCCCAGCATGGTCGCGGCCCAGCGGATCACCATCCGCTCCACTTCAATCGGCGCGTGGTCCCGCCCGCCCAGATTGGCGTTCAGCCCCGCAGCCAGTAACTCGGCCAGCATCCCCTGCGCTGTGCCGCCACCATGCACCCACCCCATAAACCGGGGGTGGCGGTTGCCTGTCGCGTAAGGCACGACCGACTGTGCAAACTGCTCATACAGCGCGGTCAGAGAGGTTTCCTGCACCGGCAGGTCTGCGTCCCGGAACTCCTGCCGCACAGCGGGAGGCATAGGCTGCCAGACGGGGCCGGAAGCCACGGTCTGGACGTTATCCAGCATTTCATCCAGCATCCGGTGTCCAAGTGCCCGTAATGCGTCCCAGTTTTCCGGATCAAGCCCCGCCACGTCTTACTCCTTTTGCGGCTCTCCTGCCGCTGGCAGGCGTTCCGCGCTTTCCTGCGTCATGCGGGCAAACTTTCGGGCCAGCACCGCACAGACGAACAACTGGATCTGGTGATAGATCATCAGCGGCAGGACGATAAGCCCGACAGAGGATGCGGGGAACAGCACGTTGGCCATCGGCACGCCTGACGCCAGTGTTTTTTTTGAGCCACAGAACACAATGGCAATCTCATCACGCAGCGGCACACCCGCCATACGGCTGCCATAGGCGGTAATCAGCAGAACACAGACAAGCAGCAGAAAATCCACCAGTGCAATCAGCCCAAGCTGGCTGAGCGGCAGGCGGTGCCACAGGCCCTGCATCACAGCCTCACTGAAGGCCGTGTAGACCACAATCAGAATAGACCCACGGTCCGTGAGGGAAAGCAGCTTTTTGTTGCGGTGCGCCCACCCCCCGATCCACGGCTGAAGCAACTGGCCCAGAAGAAAGGGCAGCAGAAGCTGGAAAACAATATTCAGGACATTGCCGGACGAGCCGCCATGTTTGCTGAGAACCAGCCCGACCAGAAAAGGCGTGATAAAAATCCCGGCAATGTTGGACGCCGTCGCGGCACAGACCGCCGCTGGCACATTGCCGCCGCCAATGGAGGTAAAGGCAATGGAAGACTGCACGGTGGACGGCAGGCAGCACAGAAACAGCACGCCCATCCAGACATCATTCTGTAAAAGCCCCGGCGCCAGAGCATGCGCGGCCAGTCCCAGCAGCGGGAATAGCACAAATGTGCAGGCCAGGATGATCAGATGCAGCCGCCAGGCCATCACGCCGTCCACCACCGCCTTGCGGGAGAGCCGCGCACCTTGCAGGAAAAACATCACGGCAATGACAATAATCGCAAGCCACTGGAAAACCGGCACAGCAGCGCCATGACAGGGCAGGACTGTCGCCAGAAAAATGGTACAGATCAGGCCGAGGAGAAAAGGGTCCAGTCTCAACATCTGCTGTGGCTCTTTTTTTGATTGTGACAGAAGTTTGCGCGCAGGACGCCGTGAAATCTGTATTATTCTTAAGATCCCGATTGCACCCGGCACCCGCTTACGCCACCTTTACGATCAAATGAAACACAACACCATTCCTTCCCCCGCTGGTCTCATACTTATGAGCCTTGGTCTTTGCGCCGCCGTTGTGCCGCTCCGGGCAACGCAGGCCGCAGCTCCTCCGGCCGCCTGCGCCGTGATTACGCACGGTGCGACGCAGGACAGCGCGCATGGCGTGACGTATGAAAACGTGGTGGTGCACGCGCCAGACGGCAGCGGTGGCCTGACTGCCAGCAAAATGACGCTGACGGGCGGCACCGCCGAGGCTGCGCATGATCAGGCCGATGCCGCCTCTCTCCTGCTGATGTCCGCCATCACGGGGCGTCACAATACCGCGTGCTCGGACTGGCTGGCCCAGCAGGGGAAAATCGCCGCGGCGACTCTTAAAGCAGGCGGTGGGTATGATATTACATGGACCAATGCGGTTCTGACCCACGGCTCCAGCCGCGTGAACAGCAGCACAGCGCATTTCAAGGTCGATGGCAGCACATCGGCCCATACCAGTGCGGCCACGCTGGCTCTGTCCGGCATGAGCTTTCAGGGCATTAGCAATGAGGCCCTGCTCCCCTCTTCCGCCTCTGCTGCGTTCTCTCTCCCGGCGTCCGAGCTTCCTGCGCTGATGGCCGCCATCGGGGGCCGGGCCTCGGCGGCCCCTGCGGTCCATGTCACCATTTCCAGCTTTGATGCGGTGCGGGACACCGTGCACCTGAAAGGCAACGGCACGGCCACCCTCACGGGCGACGTCAACGCCACCACCGCCTCCGGCCATCTGGAAATCAGCAATCTCGAAGCGCTGATTGAAAAAGCCCGTGATGCCAGACAGATGAAGCTGGCCGCCGGGCTCGTGCTCGCCCGGCTGGTCAGCCACGCCCAGAACGATGTGAATGTGTGGAATACGGTCTGGCAGGGCGGCGTGCTGACAGTAAACGGATTCCCGCTCCCTCTGCACTGAGCGTTACAAGCCAAACCGGAGGGGCAGGTTTTTCGGGATTTACGGGAATCCCTGCCCCTTCCTTCTTAATGGCGTTGTTTGTCATCTTATTTTTTGATATCATTAATATATCAGAAAACAGGAAATGATCTGACAATGAGCACGACAGAAACCAGACCATGGGCGCTCTCCGGATTTGTCGGTGCGGGCGTTGTCCTCATCCTCGGTGCGGGAGGTCTGGTCTGCCAGCTTGCGGCCAGAGAGACGCCTGCTGGGGTCGCGGGCACAGTCCTGTTCTGGGGGGCCGCAGCCATCCTGCTGCGTGGGTTTGTAACCCTGCAACCCAATGAAGCCTCTGTACTGACATTCCTTGGAAAATATTCCGGAACCCTGAACCGGGATGGCTTCTGGTTCATTAACCCGTTTGCTCTGCGCAAGCGCGTCACGCTGCGGCTGGTCACGCAGGAGATTGGTCCGCTGAAAGTGAATGACGCCTCTGGCAATCCCGTCGAAATCGGCATGGTGCTGACATGGCGGGTGGAGCAGGCTGCCCGCGCGATCTTTGATGTGGAAAATTATTCCCGTTACGTGACGGCACAGGGAGAGACGGCCCTGCGCAGCCTCGCGAGCCGCTACCCCTATGATGAAGATGAATACGCACAGAGCCACGCCGCACGGCAGACAGAGCCGCTCCCCCTGCCAGAAGGCGGCGTTCTCTCGCTGCGTGATGGAGGAGACCGTCTGACGTCCATTCTCACCGCTGATCTGCGGGAACGGATGGCGCTGGCCGGGCTGGTTGTTCAGGACGCACGCCTGTCCCACCTTGCCTACGCGCCTGAAATTACCGCAACAATGCTCCGCAAGCAGGCAGCAAGTGCCGTTATCGCCGCCCGCCGCACCATTACATCTGGCGCTGTCAATATTGTCGAGCAGGCGCTCAACGAACTTGAAGAGCGCCTTGACGGAGTGCTGGACGCCGAGCGGAAAGCCGCCATGGTCTCTAATTTGCTGGTTGTTCTGGTCGGGGACAGAGACGTGACCCCTGTTGTCAACGCAGGCACGCTGTATTCGTGACGGAAGACAACCGCAGGGGCAGACCGCGCGGACCGGAGAAAGCCGCCTTCGCGCTGCGGCTTGACCCTAAGTTACTGGCCGCCGTCCGCCGCTGCGCAGCCGCCGACCTGCGCAGCGTGAATGCCCAGATTGAAGTCCTCCTCAAAGACGCTCTGGCCCGACGCGGCATCCCGCTTCACCCGGACCCGGACACAGCCCCTGATGAAGGCACCGCCGAGTAAACGGAAGACAGAAGGCCGACTCAGGCTGCCTCCGCCGCGACCTTCTTTGTCAGCTTAACCAGATCCCGCAGCACACGGCGGGCAAGGTCGATACGCTGCGTGTTGGTCAGCTCCCGCACCACCGCCATTTTATGGTCTGGCCGCAGGCGCACAGCCCCATCTTTCCAGCGGCCCATCCACTGCACCAGCCCCGCCGGGTTCCTGAAGCTGTTATTGCGGAATTGCAGCACCATGCCCTTGGGACCCGCTTCCAGACGCTCCACACCTGCGGCGCGGCAGAGGCGCTTGAGGTCCACAATATCGAGCAGGTTCTTCACTTCTGGTGGCAGCGTGCCAAAGCGGTCCACCAGTTCGGCTTCCATAGCTTCCAGTTCTGCGTCTGACCCAAGGCCACTGATACGGCGATACAGCCCAAGCCGCACCGGCAGGTCCGGCACATAGGCGTCGGGGATCAGCACTGGCAGACCGACAATAATATTCGGCGTCCAGTCCCGGTCTTCCGCCCGTCTGCGGCTGGTTTCATTCCGGAGATCAGCCACCGCATCTTCCAGCATCTGCTGGTAGAGTTCGATCCCGACTTCCCTTACATGGCCGGACTGCTGGTCCCCCAGCAGGTTCCCGGCCCCGCGCAGGTCCAGATCATGCGAGGCCAGTGTGAAGCCTGCACCCAGCGTATCCAGCGTCTGCATCACTTCCAGCCGCTTTTCGGAAGAGGCAGAGAGCGTATGCGTCTGCGGCCATGTCAGATAGGCATAGCCACGCTGCTTGCCGCGTCCCACACGCCCCCGGAGCTGATAAAGCTGTCCAAGGCCAAACATGTCGGCCCGGTGGATAATCAGCGTATTGACCGCAGGCATATCCAGCCCGCTTTCCACAATATTGGTGGAGAGCAGAATGTCGTATTTGCCATCCGAGAATTCCGTCATCACCCGCTCAAGGTCCGTTGGCGTCAGGCGGCCATGCGCCTGCACAACCTTGGCATCCGGCACGATGGTGCTCAGCCGCTCGGCCAGACGGTCCAGATCCTCAATGCGGGGTGCCACACAGAAAATCTGCCCGCCCCGGAAGCGCTCACGCTGAATGGCCTCACGAATGACCACACTATCAAACGGCATGATAAAGGTGCGCACGGCCAGACGGTCGGTCGGGGGGGTTGCTATCAGGCTCATTTCCCGCACACCGGAAAGAGAGAGCTGCAACGTGCGAGGCAATGGCGTGGCGGAGAGCGTGAGCACATGCACGTCCTCCCGCAGCGCCTTCAGCTTTTCCTTATGGCCCACACCAAAATGCTGTTCTTCATCAATAATCAGCAGGTCCAGCGAGGCAAACTGTACCGTCTTGGCCAGAAGCGCATGGGTGCCAATGACGATATTGACGGACCCATCCGCCAGCCCCTTGCGTACGGCGGTGGCTTCCTTCCCCGTCACCATACGGGACAACTGCGCGACCTTGATGGGGAACCCCTCAAACCGTGCGGCAAAGGTCCGGTAATGCTGCCGCGCCAGAAGTGTAGTCGGCACCACAACGGCCACCTGCCCGCCAGACATGGCGGCCACAAAGGCGGCACGGAGCGCTACCTCGGTTTTCCCGAAGCCTACGTCCCCGCACACAAGCCGGTCCATCGGGCGGCCTGAACTCATATCATCCAGCACATCGGCAATGGCGCGGGACTGATCATCCGTTTCCACAAACGGGAAGCGACCACAGAATTCATCCCACAGCCCCTCCGCCGGAGCCAGAACGGGGGCTTCCTTCAGGGCGCGGGCAGCAGCGGTGCGAATCAGTTCTCCAGCCATGTCCCGGATGCGCTGCTTCATCTTGGCCTTGCGGCCCTGCCAGGCCACACCGCCCAGCTTGTCCAGCGGCACACCGGCCTGATCAGAACCAAAACGGCTCAGCAATTCGATATTTTCAACCGGGAGATACAGCTTCTCCCCGCCGTCATAAAGCAGGCGCAGGCAGTCATGCGGGGCAACGCCGACGCTGACTGTCTCCAGCCCGTCATACCGGCCAATCCCGTAATCCTGATGCACAACCAGATCGCCTGCGGAAATTTCCCCGGCTTCGGCAATCAGTTCATCCGCGCGGCGTCTGCGGCGCGGCGGGCGGCCAATACGTTCCCCGAGCAGATCCTGCTCGGACACAAAAGCCAGATCATCCGCCACAAAACCGCGTTCCAGCCCGAGCGTCAGCAGGGCAACGGAGCCGGGCTTCGCTTTGCTGGCAGATGCCCAGTCCTCATAGCTCTGGGTGGCAACCCCATGCTCCCGCAGCAATGTGCCGATGCGCTCCCGCGAGCCTTTGGTCCATGCGGTGACATAGGTTCTGCGCTTAACCTGCTCCCACTCCCGCACCTGGTCTCCCAGCAGGGTAAAAACCTGTTCACGCTGGGCACCGGGGACGATTTTGGCAAACATCTTGCCCGGTCGGCCGCCCACATCCATGCCAGCCGCACCATCGGGCTTGGCAAACGGACTAAAGGCCACAACCGGAAGACGGCTGAGAATGGCCTCCCAGCCTTTGGAATCCAGATACAGCAGATGCGGCGGCAGAGCGCGGTAAGGTGTCTCCCCTTCCCGCGCGGGCTGACGGCGGGCCTGATAATGGTCGGCAATCATCTCCAGCCGGGTTCTGAAGACATCCTCAACCTGATAATCGAGCGAGACAGACACAGCCGGCAGGTAGTCAAACAGCGTTTCCAGCTGCTCATGAAACAGTGGCAGCCAGTGCTCAATGCCCGGATAACGGCGGCCGTCAGAAATATGCTCATAAAGCGGATCAGCCGCCGCGGCCGGGCCAAAAACATCCCGCCAGCCTGTGCGGAAGCGGGAGATACTGGCAGCATCCAGCGAAAATTCTGAAACCGGGCGGAGCGTCAGCCCATCCTGTTTGGTAGTCGACCGCTGGGTGCCGGGGTCAAACGCCCGGATGTTTTCAACTTCATCACCAAACAGATCCAGCCGGACCGGCTCGGCAGCGCCCGCCGGGAAGAGATCAAAAATCCCCCCTCGGGAGGCAAATTCACCGGCTTCCATCACCGTATCGGTACGGGTGTAGCCGTTGGCAACCAGCAGTTCGATCAGAAAAGCCTGATCAAGGCTTTCCCCCTGCTTTACCGTCAGAGACTGACCTTCAAACGTGGAACGCGGGGAGACACGCTGCACCACGGCGCCAACCGTTGTCAGCACCAGACGCGGCCGCCCCTCTGAGGGTTCCAGCAGGCGGGTCAGCGTGGCAACGCGTTCCGCCACAATGGCCGGATTGGGGGAAACACGGTCATACGGCAGGCAATCCCACGCCGGGAACCGCAGGGTTTCCACATCCGCCGCCACATAGGCCAGCATATCCGCCAGCCGGGCCGTTGCGGCATCATCCCGCGCAATATGCAGGACGGGGCCTTTATGTTCTCTGGCCCGTCTGGCCAGCAAAAGCGCATCATACCCTTCAGGCACGCCCCAGATGGGCGCAATACGGCCCTCAGCGCTCGTCTCTTCCGTCATCCGGTTATCCCAACTCCTTTGGCGCGGCACGCATCAACCATCCGGCGTAACATGGGCGTCTCCCGCTCCGGCGGCAATGGCAGGCGGCCAAACAGCCAGTCTGTCAGGTCCGGGTCCGGGATCTCCAGAATGGCCTCCATGTCCGCAAGCTCTGCCGCGTTCATGCTCGCGACGTTGTCTTCCACAAAGCCGCCAATCAGCGCATCGGTCTCAAACGTGCCGCGATGCGAGGCCCGAAACTGAAGGCGACGCCGCCGGAGAGCCAGAGCCTCTTCAGAATCGTGTTCGGGCGGAAGCGTGGTGGTTGAATTGTGTTGCATGGCGCTGGTGTCCTATAGCCTTGGCATTCTCTTCTGTCAGCCTGCCAACAGAGGCCTCTGTTACGCCAGTGTCCAGCCCCCCGCCTATCACATCCGCTTCGGCAGCCCCTCCGTTTGACCGCGCCTGCCTGTCCGGCCTGCTGGCTCCGCTGGAAACGCTGCCGGGTGTCAGCACGGCACGGGCAAAGCTTCTGAGCCGGATTGCGGGCGGCACACGGGTGCTGGACCTGCTGTTCTGCCTGCCGGAAAGCGTGGTGGACCGCAGGTTGCGCCCGACTCTGGCGCAACTCAGGCCGGAGACAATCGCAACCATTTCCGGCACCGTGCAGGATATCCGTCAACCAGCACCCCGCACACGCCAGCCCTGGCGCGTAACGCTGACGGATGGCACCGGGCAGCTTGAACTCGCCTTTTTTTCCAAATGGCAGGCGGAAAAGGTCGTGCAGGGCGAATCCATTGTCGCCTCCGGCAAGGTCGAGCGGTTTGGGGAGCGCCTGTGCATGACCTCCCCGGACTATCTCCTGCCCGCCCGCTCGGCAGACCGTATTCCCGGACTGGACCCTGTGTGGCCGCTGACGGCGGGCCTGTTTGCCGGGCATGTCCGGCAGGCCATGACGGCTGCCCTTGCCCGCCTGCCCGCCGCGCTGCCGGAATGGCACGAGGCAAAACTCATTGAGGAAAAAAACTGGCCGGATTTCCCAACAGCTCTGACATGGATGCACGCCCCCGACCGTATTCCGGACAGCGCCAGCGGGGACACATGGCGGGCGCAGCAAACCCGCGCGCAGGCCCGTCTGGCCTGTGATGAACTTCTGGCAGACCAGCTTGCCACCCGGATTGCCCTGCAAGCCTCCCGCGCTCGCCCCGGCCGCAGCCTGAGGGGCGATGGCCACCTGCAACGGCAGGCACTGGCCGCGTTTGGCCACGCGCCAACCCCCGGCCAGAAAAAGGCTCTGGCTGAAATTGAAGCGGATATGGCCGCCCCCTACCGCATGAGCCGCCTGTTGCAGGGGGATGTGGGAGCCGGAAAAACGCTCGTTGCTCTGCTGGCCATGCTGCGGGCGGTGGAAGCCGGAACACAGGGGGCACTGATGGCACCCACGGAAATTCTGGCCCGCCAGCATGCCGCAACCTTTGCCCGGCTCTCCCCCGTGCCTGTGGCATTTCTCTCCAGTTCCGTCAAAGGCAAGGCCCGCAAAAAAACTTTGCAGGAGATTGAGGACGGCACGGCAAAGCTGGTCATCGGTACGCATGCGCTGGTGCAGGAGACTGTAAAGTTCGCGGAGCTCGGGCTGGCGGTGATTGATGAACAGCACCGCTTTGGCGTGGAGCAGCGTCTGGCGCTGGTGGAAAAAGGACCAGCTACGGACATGCTGGTCATGACGGCAACCCCCATCCCCCGCACCCTGCTGATCACCCGTTTTGGCGATATGCAGATCAGCCGTCTGGACGGCAAACCGGCTGGCCGCAAACCGGTCCGCACCTCTCTGCACACCATCAGCATGATGGATGAGGTCATTGAAGGGCTGGCCCGTGCGTTAAGCAAAGGTGCGCAGATTTTCTGGGTCTGTCCGCTGGTCTCAGAAAGTGAGGCTCTGGACATTGCGGCGGCAGAAGCCCGGCAGGCAGCCCTTCTGGAACGGTTTGGCGAGATTGTCGGACTGGCGCACGGGCGGCAGGACGCCAACATGCGCGAAGAGGCTCTTCAGGAGTTTGCACAGGGCAAAACCCGTATTCTGGTCGCAACGACTGTCATTGAAGTGGGCGTGGATGTGCCCACCGCGACAATCATGGTCATAGAACATGCCGAGCGCTTCGGGCTGGCGCAGCTCCACCAGCTCCGCGGGCGTGTGGGCCGTGGGTCTGCCGCGTCCTACTGCCTCATGCTGCATGATGAAGGTCTGGGCCTGACAGCTCGCCGCAGACTGACCTGCCTGCGCGAGACGGAAGACGGCTTTCTGATTGCCGATGAAGACTTCCGCCTCCGCGGCGGCGGGGACATGACGGGCCGCCGCCAGTCCGGCCTTCCGGAATACCGGATGGCTCCGGAAATCCTGGTCGATATACTGCTGGAAACCGCGCACGCGGAAGCAGAAAAGCTTCTGCCCGAGACCACTCAGCCAGATGCCGCACCCTCTCTGCCGCTATCCGCCAGAGTTCTCCTGCTCCTGTTCAATAAAACTGATGCCGCCCGTATTTTTTCTGGCGGCTGACCGGAACGGCACAGAATGAAGGTGGCCACGAACAACAGCAGCAACACACCCCGGGGTCACGCCAACAAGGCTATTCCACTCAGGAACTACCAACATGCAGGTCAGGCCCCGCGATCGGCCTCCGTCAGCCAGGCTTTGACCTGCCCTTCCGGGTCCGCATGCTGCGTAAAATCTGACACAGCGGCCACGCTATCCGCCCCGGCATCCAGACAGGGGCGCAGGCGCTCAAGCGTAATCCCGCCAATGGCAACCAAAGGCAGATCGCCAATCAGGGCTTTCCATTCTGTCAGACGCTCTGTGCCCTGCGGGCCAAACGGCATTTTTTTCAGCCGTGTCGGCCAGATGGGGCCAAGGGCTACGTAATCCGGCTTGCAGGCCAGTGCGCGGGTCAGTTCTTCATGGCTGTGGGTGCTGAGACCAAGCCGGATACCCGCCTTACGAATAGCCTCAAGGTCCGCTGTATCCAGATCTTCCTGCCCCAGATGCAGGTAATCAATCCCCTCAGCGATAGCGATCTGCCAGTAATCATTAAGCACCAGACAGACGCCGTGCTTTTTTGCAAAGGCATGGGCTGCGCGAATTTCCGCTAACAGATCCTCCGGGGAGCGGTCCTTGATGCGGAGCTGGATGAAACGTGCTCCAGCACCGCCCAGCCGGTCCACCCAGAGCGCGGTATCAACAACAGGATAAATTTTCTGCGGGAGAGAGGTCATGCCAGCAGAGCCTTTCCGGCAACGGGGGTTGAAGGAACAGCCATATCACGCTCTTCCATAGGGTCAGCCGTGCGGGCCAGAACGCCCGCCTGTACGGCAAAGCGAAAGGCCTCAGCCATCAGCACAGGGTCACCAGCCTTGGCCACAGCGGTATTAATCAGCACAGCGTCATACCCCAGTTCCAGCGCCTGCGCCGCGTGGGAGGGCACGCCAATGCCCGCATCCACCACCAGAGGTACGTCCGGAAAATGCGCGCGCATGGCCCGCAGACCAAACACATTGTTCAGCCCCTTGCCGGACCCGATCGGCGCGCCCCACGGCATCAGCACTTCACACCCCACAGCCAGAAGGCGCTCGGCCACCACCAGATCTTCCGTGGTGTAGGGGAAGACTTTAAAGCCGTCTTCCGTCAGCACGCGCGCGGCTTCCACCAGCCCGAACACATCAGGCTGAAGCGTATCCAGCTCCCCGATCACTTCCAGCTTGATCCAGTCCGTGCCGAAGACTTCACGCGCCATATGGGCTGTCGTGACGGCCTCCTTAACCGTATGGCATCCGGCCGTGTTGGGCAGAACCGGCACACCCAGTTCCTGAATAAGCCCCCAGAACGCCTGCCCGGCCCGTTCCCCGGCAGATTCGCGCCGCAAAGAAACCGTGACCACACCCGGCCGGGCTGCCCTGACGGCATCACGCAGAATATCGGGAGAAGGATATTGCGCCGTGCCGAGCATGAGCGGCGAGGACAGCTCCGTGCCGTAGAAAGATTTGGTCATAAGCTCTTACCCTCCCTGCATGGGGGCAACAATTTCTATCCGCGCCCCGTCCCGCAGGACAGTTCTGGCGCGGTAGGGCACCGGCACAAAACTGCCATCCATGGCTGTGGCAACCCGTGCCCCGCCGTAGCCGAGTTCATCAATCAGAGCCGCCAGAGTTTTGGCTGAGACCTCATGAGCTTCATCATTGACCACGATCTGCATATGGGTGTTTTCCTTCAAACTCCGCTGCCGGACTAACGCACGTTCCCCCTGTGGAGCAACCGCGTTCAGCCTGTCGTAACCGGCGCCTCAAAAATCATGTCCGCTGCCTCCCGCGCCCGCGCGGGGGAGAGCAGAAATCCGTGCCGATACATCCCGTTGATATAAATATGCCGCCCGTCCCGCACCACGGCTGGCATGTTATCGGGGTAAGACGGACGCAACCCGGTGCCCATTTCCAGAATTTCTGCTTCCGCAAACCCCGGATGCAATGTCCAGACGGCATTCAGCAATTCCGTCATGGAGCGCACGGTCATGCCGCCCGCGTTCTCGCTCTCAATCATGGTCGCACCGACCATAAAGACATGGTCAGCCCGCGGCACAATGTAAATGGGAATACGCGGGTGCAGCATCCGCACCGGCCTGTGCAGCACAACATCCGGGCACCGCAGCAGGAGCATTTCCCCCCGCACACCCCGCAGGGAGGAGAGTGTCTTGCGGACAGTCAGCCCCGTGCAATCCACAATCCAGTCAAATGCTGCCTCATCAGGAGTCTGTGCGCTGTCCATCACAACCGTGCCGCCCAATGCTTCCAGCGTCCGGCCAAGAGCCAGCAAAGCTTTACGCGGGTCCACGTGCCCTTCATCCGCAAAAAACAGCGCTTTATGGAAACGACCAGCCAGATCCGGCTCAAGAGACGCAATTTCTTCAGTGCCGATCGTCTGAAAATGTGATGTACGCCGCCCGAACCGGGCAATCTCCCCCACATCTCTGGGGGGAGCCAGCACCAGACTCCCCGCCCGCACCACGTCGGGCACATGCGCGGCCCACCAGTCCACAGAATCGACGGATTGCGCTGTCACCTCCGGCGGGGCAGATTCAGCCTCACACCAGGGGGCCAGCATGCCACCGGCCATCCATGATGCCCCGGCCCCGATCCGCCCGCCGGACTCGTAAAGCGTGACCTGCGCGCCGCGCTCGGCCAGCGTGACAGACGCCGTCATACCGGCAACACCGGCACCTTTGACCAGAATGCGCGGAGTGCTGTGCATGCTCATCCAATCCTTCCATGTCTACCCGATCGTTCGATCCGGGCTTTCATGTTATAACAAAAGAACGGAGCGAGACTAAAGACCTGTATCATCAAACTCTTGTTCCCGCCCTCTTCACACCCTCTGCCTAGAAGAGCCGCGCGACAAGCACCACCAGCAGGCAACATTCCGTAATCGCCGTGACAATCCAGCGCAGCCCCATATAGCCGCTTGGCAAAGCACCCGTGCGCCAACCCTGCCGTTCCAGCAACGCCAGCAGCGGCACCGCCACCGCGAGAATCGCAACACCTGCCACAGGCATCCACGCAAAAGCGGTGTAAGCGGCAACCCAGCCCACAAAAGCTGGCACCACGCCCAGCACAAGGCGGGTGATATCCGTCCGGTCCGCCCGGCTCGTCAGAATGACGGGCGCAGGCTCCAGCGCCAGCCCCCAGTGCACCGCCCCGAAAAAGGCCAGAGACACGGCACAGTAGGAAACAAACGCCATCATCAGATTAGGGATGGGCACACCGGATGAAAAAAATACGATCCCGCAGGCACAGAGAATCAAGGGGATAAGCCCCGCTATTGCCAGCACCACAGCCACAAACGGTAGTCTCTTCATGAGCCTCGGGCGTGCCTCCTCTGCACGGTTTCAAGTCGTCAACTGGTTGACAGAAAAGCCCAAGAGGCTGCCACTAGCAACTACAGGGAAACGCGCGCCGCCGCGTTTCGTTGAAGCAAGAAGAAAAACAACGCATCTGGGCCAGCCCAGGTCGCCTGAGCCTGAAACGGGAATGAGAAATTATGAGTGCCATTGTCGATATCATCGCGCGTGAAATTCTGGACAGCCGCGGAAACCCGACAGTTGAGGTGGATGTGGAACTGGCCTCAGGCGCTAAAGGCCGGGCTGCTGTCCCCTCAGGTGCATCCACCGGCGCGCATGAAGCCGTTGAACTGCGTGACAAGGACCCCAAACGCTTTGGCGGCAAGGGCGTTCTTCAGGCCATTGAAAATATTGAAAACGAAATTCTGCCGACTCTTCAGGGTGCCGAATCTTCGGATCAGATTGATATCGACAATGCGATGATTGATCTGGACGGCACCCCCAACAAGAGCCGCATGGGTGCGAATGCGATTCTCGGCGTTTCTCTGGCCGTTGCCAAAGCCACGGCGGCTGAACTTGAAATCCCGCTTTATCGCTATGTTGGCGGTGTCTTTGCCCACACCCTGCCCGTCCCGATGATGAACATCGTCAATGGTGGCGAACATGCCGATAACCCGATTGATATTCAGGAATTCATGATCCAGCCGGTCGGCGCGCCAACGGAATCCGATGCCATTCGCTGGGGTGCGGAAATTTTCACGCATCTAAAAAAGGCGCTTCAGGCTGCGGGCCATAACACCAATGTCGGGGATGAAGGCGGATTTGCTCCGGCCCTGAAATCGGCTGATGAAGCTCTGGGCTTTATTACCCGCGCCGTGGAAGCCGCAGGCTACCGCCCGGGTGAAGATGTGACATTTGCGCTGGACTGCGCCTCCACCGAGTTCTTCCGTGATGGCAAATACATCATGAAGGGCGAAGGCAAGACCTTCGATTCCGGCGAGATGGTCAGCTGGCTGGCTGACCTGACCCGCCGTTACCCCATTGCCTCCATTGAGGACGGTCTGGCGGAAGACGACTGGGAAGGCTGGGCTCTGTTGACGGAAACACTTGGCAAAAAAGTGCAGCTCGTTGGGGATGATCTGTTCGTGACCAACCCTGAGCGCCTGCGTCGTGGCATCAAGGCCGGTGTCGGCAACTCCATTCTGGTGAAGGTCAACCAGATCGGCACGCTGACGGAAACGCTGGAAGCGATCGAGGTCGCCCATAAAGCAGGCTACACAGCCGTTATGAGCCATCGCTCCGGTGAGACGGAAGACTCCATCATCGCGGATCTGGCCGTGGCGACCAATTGCGGTCAGATCAAAACCGGCTCGCTCTCCCGGTCTGACAGAACCGCAAAATACAACCAGCTTATCCGGATTGAACAGGAATTGGCGACCGCAGCACAGTATGCTGGCCGCTCCATCCTGAAAGTCTGAGTAAGACACCTTTTTAAGAGTCGAACCCGTTGAAAAGCCGTGCTCTCCGGAGCGCGGCTTTTTTTATGTCTGCGTTAGCAGAGAGAGCTTCCTGTCCAGAACTTCATGGTTTAGACATAAAGATATGACCAGAATGACACTTTCCGGGGCAGAGGGACGCTAAAACCGTGAAGATAGGCCGCTTTATCAGACGTGCTGTGCGCGCCATTGTTCCCCCCACCGTTTTTCTGGGTATTGCGGTTTATTTCGGCTGGAACGCCACGCAGGGTGACCACGGGATGAAAGCCTATCAGCAGCAGCTTCTCCTGCTGGATCAGGCAAAACAGGCCCAGCAGGATGCCTCAGCCGAACAGATTGCCTGGAAGCGGCGCGTGAATGGCCTGCGGGAACAGTCTCTGGATAATGACACGCTGGATGAACGCGCCCGCGCCATGCTCAATCTGGCCGATAAGAACGATATCGTTGTGCCGTATGACCGGCATGACCCGCTTTACTAAGCGCCAGTCTCACGAACACCCAGAACCCCGCAGACCCTCGTCTGGCGGGGTTTTTCTTTGCCCGGCCCAGAGCGCAGCGAGCAAGCAAGCATAAAAAAAGCGGCCCCAGAGGGAGCCGCCTTTTTAAATCTCTTACCCGGGAAGGGAGAGATTATTTAATTTTCGCTTCACGGAAGACGACGTGCTTGCGCGCAACGGGATCGTACTTCTTCAGTTCCATCTTACCGGTGTGCGCACGGGCGTTCTTCTTGGTGACGTAGAAGTAACCGGTGTCCGCCGTGGAAACGAGACGGATTTTGATAACATTGGTCTTGGCCATAGCTTCCTCAGCAGAGCATCGTTAAACCCGGCACCACGCCAGAAACGTGGTCGGGTGGTGTTCAAGTGCCGGCAAAATGCGCATACAAGAGCCAAACGTCAAGCATTCTTGCATCATTCAGGCGTGGGAATAGCCGAAAGGAGTAAAAAAACATGCTGGATGTGGCTGTTGCACGCGCCCGAATCCTTGAAAAATTCTCTGCCTGTGGCCTGGAAACCGTCTCACTGGCCGATGGCTGCGGCCGTGTGCTGGCATCCCCTCTGACGGCCCGCCTCTCCAATCCCCCCGTCTCCATCTCCTCCATGGATGGCTATGCCCTGCGGGCAGAAGACGCGCAGGAGGGCGCATCGCTGCGCATTATCGGTGAAGCCCCTGCGGGCCATCCGTCGAGCCTGACTGTGGAAAAAGGCACCTGTCTGCGTCTGTTTACCGGCAGCCAGATCCCCGCCGGGGCTAACATGGTCATGATTCAGGAAAACGTGCGGCGCGAGGGGGATAACGCAACCCTGCTCAGCGCTGGCCGCAAAGGACAATTTATCCGCACCGAGGGGCAGGACTTCCGTAAAGGCGACATTCTGGTTCCCGCCGGTCAGTGCATTGGCCCGCGGGATATCGGGCTGGCAGCCGCAGGCGGGCATATCTGGCTCCCCGTATCCCGCCGCCCGCGTATAGGCGTTCTGGCCACGGGGGATGAAATTATTCTCCCCGGAGACCCGGCCTCCCCGGACTCCATCGTCAATTCCGGCGCGTTCATGATTGTCGCACTGCTGAAGTCTCTGGGGGCAGATGCATTTCTGCTCCCCATCGCACGGGATAACGCAGCCTCTCTCTCCGCGGCAATCGGGCAGGCCCATTCGCTGGACCTTCTGGTGACCATCGGCGGGGCCAGTGTCGGCACTTACGATATCGTGCGCAGCACGCTGGAAGCGCACGGGCTGGATCTGAATTTCTGGAAAATTGCCATGCGTCCCGGCAGGCCGCTGATGTTCGGCCAGCTTGGCCACACCCCCGTTATCGGCCTGCCGGGTAATCCGGTAGCAGCGCTTGTATGCAGTCTGGTGTTTATTGCCCCGGCCCTGCGCAAGCTGCTGGGGCTGCCTGTTCCGGATGAAATGGAAATAGAACCCGCCTTGCTCGGGTCGGATATCGGGGAAAATGATCAGCGGCAGGATTTTGTGCGGTGCCGCCTGACTCCGCAGGCTGACGGGCAGCTTCCGCTTGCCACTCCGTTCAGTTCACAGGATTCGGCTCAGCTCAATATTTTTGCCCAAAGTCAGGCCCTTCTCGTCCGCGCCCCGTTTGCCCCTGCGGATAAAGCCGGAACACCCTGCCGTATTCTGCGCCTGCCCTGAGGCCTTTCAGAACGACACGCTGGAATGCAGCCCAAAAATCGCTTCATCTTTCACCCGGCGGCCTGCGGTATCCAGAACCCCGCCGCTGGGTGAGAGCATCCCCTGCAAATCAGGCTGGATCAGCAGCCAGCGTGTAGCCTGAAACTGGTACGTCAGTTCCAGATGGTATTCCGCATGCTGGGCCAGCGTCCCTTCGCGCCGCTCTGCACGGCGCAGTACAGGACTGGCCTCGCCATAACCAAAGCCAAGAGCCAGCACATCATCCGCGCGCTGGAAGGGCGCGTTAAGCACAAGCCCTGCATCCACCGCATTGGCAATCTGGTTGCGGTTTGCAGGGGGAGCCCATGTTGCCCGCACAAAGCCCGCGAGCGTCTGCGCGCCAGACAGGCTGGCAAGCTCCTGATCCGCCACAGCATAAAACGTCCAGTTGCCTTTATGCCGCACAGAAGAGTCGGCCTGATCCGGAAAGCGGCCCGTATCCCCATAGCCGCCCAGCTTATAGGTGCCGTCCCGCCCCCAGAGCTTTGTGTGGTACTGCGCTTCCAGAAACATCAGCGCGCCGGTGCCAAAATGGAACCGGGTGCCACTCGGGTCCTGATTCTGGTTCCACGGATCTGCCTCATTCAGGAAACTGGCCCCGATCGGGTTATCATCCGCAACCGCCGCCAGAACCGTCCAGTCATGGGACAGGGCATATTTGAGCCGGAGTGCAGGCGTGCCCAGCGGTGCGGCAGGCCCCTGATCATACAGGTTATTATCCGGCACCATAGGCCAGGAAAATGAGGCGTTCATGAACTGCTGAGCGCCATCACTCCCCATAAAATCATGGCTGAGGTCCAGCTTGCCAACCCGCAGGTCCAGCTTGTCATGATCAAAGGTCTGACCATACCAGACCTCATAAAGCCGGAGATTGATATCTGCCTCAATCCCCGAGACCTGATTAAACACATACAGCGGCTGATTGCTGAAGGGATGCCCGCGAATATCCACGCCACTGATCCCGAGAGTGCCGAGCGGCAGATGCGTCAGACGGCCAAGGTCCAGCGAGAGCTGACCGGTCGTCACCCCGATATAATTATTGGAGGGCTGGCTTCCGCCAACCGGAATAGCCCAGAATTCATTCTGGTCCGTGAGCTGAAAATCCACACCATGCTCAGCCAGAATGCGGCGCACGCCGCCCCAGTCCTGCGTCAGACGGTCTTTAAAACTGAACGTATCCTCGCCAGACTGTGCATCCTGCGCTCCGGCCGGAGCCACATTCAGGGTCAGCCAGGCGCAGAACGCTGCCGGAACTGTGATAATTTTTCTAAACACAAAACCTGTTCAAAATTACTATGCTACCGGCTGAAAGAACGGCTCCGGGTCCTGTGGCCAATAGCAACCGCCACCCGCTTAAATCGCCATACTGCAAAGCAACAGGCCCGCAACGGACCCTTCTGTTCCACAACTTTACAGGCCCCGCAAAAAATACAGAAGCGCTTTTGATATGACCGAATAACCCCTTGACCCAAAAAGAGAACTTATATAGAACAAAGTCTTATAAATACAAAAACGATCATCTGCTCCGGGGTGCCGCAATGCTGACGCGCAAACAGCACAAACTGCTTCTTTTTATTGATTCCCACCTCAAGCAGACGGGTTTTTCTCCTTCTTTTGATGAGATGAAAGAGGCCATGGGCCTGCGCTCCAAATCCGGTATCCACCGCCTGATTTCGGGGCTGGAGGAGCGCGGTTTTCTGCGCCGCCATCATCACCGGGCCCGTGCGCTGGAAGTCATCCACCTGCCGGAAATCATGCCTGCGTCCGAGACCCTCCCCGCCAACGTCGTGCGCGGTGATTTTTCCCGCCCGCAGACAGCGGCACTGAAAATCCCGCTTTATGGCCGCATTGCAGCCGGTCTGCCCATTGAGGCAATGGCTGAGACCGACACCTTTCTGGATATCCCCAAAGATATGGTCGGCTCAGGCGATTACTACGCTCTGGAAGTCACCGGTGATTCCATGATTGAGGCCGGAATTATGGACGGCGACCACGTTATCATCCGTCGCACGGAAGACGCCGAGAACGGGCAGATTGTCGTGGCCCTGATTGATAATAGTGAAGTCACACTCAAGCGCCTGCGCCGTAAAGGCAACACGATCGCGCTTGAACCCGCCAACCCGCGCTATGAAACGCGGATTGTCCCGGCGGAGCGTCTGCATATTCAGGGGCGTCTGGCCGGTCTGATCCGCCAGTATCACTAAAGCCCCACTTGCGCGACCACCTCACCAAGCCACGCGTCTTAGACGCAAGGGTTGAGACCAGACCTGAGAAGGAGGGCGTGATATTGATATCACGCTCTCCTTCTCACTCCCACACTCTCCCCACCTCCACAGACGGCATCCCATGAGGGAATGAGCCCACTCAGCGTGCGCACAGTCGCCGGTGTAACAGCCTCCTGTTGTGGCAATTCAGCTAGAATCCGCACCTGCCCTTTTTCTTCAATCGTTTTGCGATTCTCAGGGTTGAGCGGCCCGCTCAGCACCACCCCGGCAACAGCCAGACCTCTGGCCCGCATGGCCTCCAGACTCAGCAACGTATGGTTGAGTGTACCCAGCCCGCTGCGGGCAACCAGCACCACCGGCAGCCCCCAGTGTTCTGCCAGATCAAGCATCATCAGCGTATCCGTGGCAGGCACCATCAGGCCGCCCGCCCCTTCCACCACCATCGGGCGTTCGGGGTTCTGCAACGGCAGAGCCAGACGGGCCGGGTCAATTTCCACTCCTTCTGCCTGTGCTGCGGCAAGGGGGGAGAGAGACGCCTGATAGGCTCCGGCGGGAGGAATACAGTCCTCCGGCAGGCAACCACTCAGTTTTATAACGGTCGCAGTATCCCCTTCTTCATCCGCCAGCCCGCTTTGCAGAGGCTTCCAGTACAGGGCGTTCCATGCCTGCACGAGACAGGCAGACGTCAGCGTTTTCCCCACGCCGGTATCCGTTCCGGTGACAAACACCCCGGCTCTTGGGGGTGTTTGGAAACAGCCATACGCCAGATGCCAGGTGGCCAGAGCGCCGCTCACATCAAACCGTGCCATCACCCGCCGCAGGTCTACCGGGGAGAACGCCGCGACACCCTCCCGCGGGACAGACGCCCCGGTTGCCTTCAGATGCCTGACAAAGGCCAGTCCGCTTTCAAAAGGCTGGACACATCGCTCCGCCGTCCACCGCCCGGCACATAGCCACGGCTGCCAGCCCTGCACCGTTCGGACTTCCGGGTAATCCGGCGTGCCTGCCACAAGCCCTTCTGCCGCGCAGGCGTTTTGCCACTCCGCAAATGTGCCATCCAGCAAGGTTGAAACCGCAATCACGCCACCTAGCGTCAGGCGCGCGGCCAGTGTTTGCAGAACAGCGGCAGGTTCGGCCAGCCACTGAAAGACCAGATTGCCGCAAATCAGATCAAACGGACCCACAACATCAGGGCGCGCGGCATCCATCTCACAAAACTGGACGCGGTTACCGACACGGTTGCGGGCACGTTCCAGCATCTTGGGGGCAATATCTGTCGCAATTAGTTCAGCCTCAGGCCACGTGTCATGCAGCATCTGCGTCAGAAAGCCAGTGCCACATCCCACTTCCAGAATACGGCGTGGCGCTTTTCCGGCCAGACGGGCCTGTAACAAGTCAAACAGCCGCCGCGCCGCCACACGTTGCAGCAGTGCCGCCGCGTCATAGCCTTCAGCAGCATCAAAACTGTGCTGAATACGGGTCTGTCGGGAATGGGCAGAACAGTCAGTCATGGATTTTCCACCATCTGTAGGGTCATGCGCCGGATGGCCTCGGCGCAGATATCGGGGTGCGTCTGTGGCAACATATGTCCTCCCTCTGCCTGCCAACTGATCGGGAGGTCCGGCGGCAAGGAGGCGCGTGTCATGTCCGGGCTGACAATAGGGTCCTGCCCTCCGGCCAGAATACCAACCGCTCCCCGCACCCCGGCCAGACGCGACAGAACGGGGCGCATATCCAACGTCCTCAAATCTGTCAGCCCCTCCTGCAAGGCCTCTTGACACACCATCTCAGAGGAGACCGGTCCGGCTCCACAGCGGGTCCGAAAATCCATCACCACCTGAGCCGGATTCCGCATCAGCCCCGCCTGCATCCGTGCCAGCACACGCGGGGAAATACCCTGTAAAAATCCCTCCCCGGCGGCAAAACGCCCAAAGGCGTTGATACCGAGAAAGCGGCTGCCCTCCGGCCAGTTCCCGCGCGCAAGAAGCCAGAGAAACCCCAAAGAATGCCCCACAGCCAGAACAGGATGTGGGCCGCTCCGCAGAGCCTCGACCTGTCTCTGCGCCTCGTGCTGTGAGGCCCCAAAATATCCCAGGTCCGGCAGACAGGCCTCGGGCTGGCCAAGTGCCTTTAAGACTGGCTTCCACACATCCGGCCCAAAGCCCCAGCCATGCACAAAAAGTAGCTGCGGCGCAGTCATGGCCGTTCGCCTACAGGATAATCCGCCACCGCCGCACACAGCACCTCAGCAAGCTGATCAACCTGTGCTGCCGTGTGATTTCCGTGCAGAACAACCCTCAGGCGGCACCCTCCCGGCGGTACCGTGGGTGGGCGGATCGCAATTGCCAGAAAACCGGCGTCTTCCACCTTGCGCGAGAGCGCGAGCGCGGTCTGTTCACGCCCCACCACAACCGGAACAATCTGGGTGGAGGATGGGCCTGTCTCCAGACCCGCAGCCTTCATATGCTGCCGGAATCGTTCCGCCAGTGCTGCCACATGCTGCCTCGTGGCTTCCATCTGCGGCAACAGGTCCAGCGCCGCCTCCACCGCCCCCAGCACCAGCGGAGAAGGCGCTGTGGAATAAATATAACCGGACCCTTTGTTCACCAACCAGCGGCACAGCGCGGAAGATGAGGCAACAAACGCCCCCATTCCCCCCAGCGCCTTGCTGAAGGTGCCTATGATCACATCCGCCTGCCTGTCCGCGATCCCTTTCCCGTCCGGCCCCAGAATACCGGTGGCATGGGCTTCATCCACACACAGCAAGGCGTCATACCGGCGGGCCAGTGCGCCCAGAGCCGCCATGTCCGCTCTGTCCCCATCCATGCTGAAGACGCTCTCTGTCAGGATGATCTTCAGACCCGGACCATCAGCCTTCCGCAGCAGGCTTTCCAGATGCGCCATGTCATTATGCCGGAAGCGCACCGGCTGCACGCCCGCCGCGGCACAGCCATGATAGAGGCTGGCGTGAATAAATTTATCAGCAATAATCTGAGGCAATGCCCCCGTCGCAGCGAGCGAGATCTGGGCAAGGGCTGGCACCAGAGTCGCATTCGCCTGCCAGCCGGAAGAAAAAATGCAGGCCGCTTCCATCCCCTTCAATGCGGCCAGCCGGGCTTCCAGCGCCACCATGCCGGGCGCTGTGCCTGTCACCAGCCGGGATGCGCCGGAGCCAGTTCCGTATCGCCCGGCCCAGACCAGAGCGCGCTCCCGCAGCAGCGGGTGCGCCCGCAGGCCAAGATAATCATTGGAGGAAAAATCAACCAGAAGGGTGCCGTCTTCTCGCTCCAGAATGCCATCGGCTCTGGGTTGAAGGCTGCGCGGCGTCCGGAGACGCCCCTGTTCGGCCAGTTCCTCCAGCCCATGCTGGAAAAGATGATCAAACCGCGTCATGAAGCGAGTGGTGCCGGAGCCGGGACCGCCGGTCAATCACCTAAGCAGGAGTTCTCGCGCAATGTCCGCCCCCCAGAAGCCCCATATGCCCGCGCCCCCCGCTCCCGCCCGGCAGCCGGAACAGGCAACCGCATCGTCCTCAGCCGCAATGCCAGACTGGTACCAGCAGGGGCTCCCGCATATCTGGCTGCCTTATAGCCAGATGAAAACTGCTCCGTCCCCTCTGGCCGCCCGCAGCACCCACAATGCCCGCATCCAGCTTACGGATGGCCGGGAACTGGTGGATGGCGTAGCCGCATGGTGGACAGCCTGCCACGGTTATAATCACCCCCACATCCGCGCCGCCGTCACGGCACAGCTGGGCACCATGCCGCATGTGATGTTCGGCGGGATGGTGCATGAACCCGCCTTACGTATGGCAAGCCGCCTGTGCGCCATGCTGCCGGGAGATCTGGACCGGGTGTTTTTTACCGATTCCGGTTCTGTCGCGGTGGAAGTCGCCATGAAAATGGCCATTCAGTACCGCCTGAACACCGGGGAGCCGAAACGCACCAAAATGCTGGCCTTCAAAGGCGGATATCATGGGGACACACTCGCCACCATGTCCATCTGTGACCCGGAAGAAGGCATGCACCACCTGTATGGCGATGTGCTGGCTCATCATATCATCGCCCCGCTGCCACAGGACGAGGCCAGCACCGCTGTTTTTTTCCAGCTTCTGGACGAGCACGCGCATGAGCTGACTGCCATCATCACCGAGCCTCTGGTGCAGGGTGCGGGGGGCATGCTGTTCCATTCCCCCACTGTGCTGCGCACGCTTCGCGAGGCCGCAGACCGTTACGGCCTCCTGCTCATTCTGGATGAAATTTTTACCGGCTTTGGCCGCACCGGCACGATGTTTGCCTGTGAACAGGCCGACATTGTGCCGGATATCATCACCCTCTCCAAAGCTCTGACAGGCGGCACCATGGCACTGGCCGCCACCGTTGCCCGCCCGCATGTGTTTGAGGCCTTTCTGTCCGACAGCCCGGACCACGCTCTGATGCACGGGCCGACCTTTATGGCCAATGCTCTGGCCTGCGCGTGCGCCAATGCCTCGCTGGACTTGTTTGAAAGCGAACCCCGGCTGGCACAGGTAGCCACCATTCAGGCGCATCTGACAGAAGCGCTTGAACGGTGCCGCACGCTGCCGGGCGTTAAGGACGTCCGTGTTCTGGGGGCGATTGGCGTTGTGGAACTGGAAAAAATTGCCAATCCGGACGCTCTGCGGCAACGCTTTATTGCGGAAAATGTGTGGATCCGCCCGTTCCGCTCAATCGTCTACCTTACCCCGGCCTTCACCATCCCACCGGAAGATCTGCACACGCTGACCGATGCCATCTATCGTGTTCTGTCTACGGAACACTGAAAACCACAACACAGGAGCCACAACAGATTGTCTGCCTGTGGCTGTGGCTGTGGCTGTGGCTGTGGCTGTGGCTGTGGCTGTGGCTTAACAGAACCTTCAGATTCACAGCCAAAAAAAACAACAGATTTCATTAAAAAACAAAATCTTATGAGACGTTATTCATCCCACAACGCAGATGCTTTATCGTCCGCTTCCCGCGCGTCCACCCAGACACAGCGCCCATCATGATAGCGCTCACACTTCCAGAACGGTGCTCCGGTTTTAAGGCGATCAATAAGAAAATTGGTGCCCGCCAGCGCTTCCGCCCGATGCGCGGAAGACGTCCCGACGAACACAATGGGAGCACCCACAGGCAGCGTGCCAACACGATGGATCAGTGTGCAGCCCGTCAGGCTGAAACGTCGCACTGCTTCATCCGCCAGCGCCGTCAGCACTTTTTCCGTCATGCCGGGATAATGTTCCAGCGTCAGGCTTTCCAGCCCATCCGGCCCGTCCCGCACCTGCCCCATAAAAACGCTGATACCGCCAATGGAACGGGACCCGGCTGAAAGGCGGTCCATTTCCGCCCCCATATCAAAAAGCTTAGGCTGGACAAGAACGCGCAGCACGCCCCTAGCCCCCGGTCATGGGAGGGAAAAATGCCAGTTCATCACCGGGCTTTACAGTATCCTGAAACGTCGCAAGCGTCTGGTTAATGGCAACACGGATACGCGGTGCGGCAGCAAAAACCGTATCCAGCGTGGCATCGTTCTGGCGCAGTTCCGTAAGAAATGCCTCTACCGTGACAGACGGCTCTGGCAGACGGACAGTCTCCCTCTCCCGCCCCATCTGCTCACGCAAGGCGGCGAAATAGAAAATTGTGACGTCCTGCGCCATAGCGATGTCCTTGCTTTTTCTCGTATCAGGCGGCCTGTGCCGCGCCCCGGCGCCGTTAGGGGCGCGGGGTGGCCGGAGCCTGCGTCTTTTTTGCCTGCGTGGTCGTCACAGACCCATCCGGGTGGATCAGCGTCACGGTGCCGTCACCATTCGGAATTTCAATGGTGGAGGCAGATCCGCGCTGCACACCGTATTTAGAGGCCGCATCCGGCTCGGCATCCGGCAGTTTTCCGGTCACGGACTGAGACGTATCAGGCTGGCCATCCGGCTCGCCCACACTCATTTCTCCGCCATCAGGCAACTGGGAGCCACCACCATTGGACGCACCGCCCAGAATGGTGCCAATACGGTCCTTCTCAACGTCTTCCAGAGTAGGCAGTGGTGCCGGCGGCCCTGGCCAGATATTCCCGCCTGCGGGCAGGAGTGGGGTTTCCGCGGTGGAATATCCACGCACCCGACGCATGTTGAGGTTTTCACCGCCCGGCGCATTCGGGTTCGCGCCCGGCAGGGTTGCGGTATCGGTCACAAATTTCCCGAACCCGGAACAGCCGCTCAAAACCAGACATATTCCAACAAGAGCGGATTTCCGCATCACCTGACTCCGCTAACCATGACACCATGCAGGCAAATCAGAGATACCTGCTGCGGCAAAACTATGCCGCCTAAAGCTTAAATACCGGTTTGCGGAAGGGATACAAGCCAAGGAACGCCATTTGAGACTTATGAGACACACCGTGCGAGGGTTTCAAACGCCTCTTCACGAGAGATTAACGTGCCGCAGCCCGGTTGTCAGATAATCCCAGCCCGTGATCAGCGTAAGAGCCGCTGCAATCCACAGCAAGACAGCGCCAATCAGCGCCACGGGCAGCCAAGGCATCCCCAGCAGAACACCCGTGCCGTCCCCTGCCAGCAAAAACCCGATTGCCGTCATCTGGAAGCCGGTTTTCCATTTCGCGAGGCGCGTCACCGGCAGGCTGGCCCGGCGTTCCGCCAGATATTCCCGCATGCCGGACACCAGAATTTCCCGGCACAGAATAATGATGGCAGGCCACAGGCTGAAATAGGCCATGCGGCCCAGCCCGGCCAGCACCATCAGGCAGGCCCCCACCAGCAATTTATCCGCAATGGAGTCAAACATCCGACCGAAGTCAGACAGCTGATGCCGGGAACGGGCCAGCTTGCCGTCAAAATAATCCGTCACCCCGGCAAGAATGAACAGGAAGCAGGCCAGCGCATCCGTTTGCGGAGACCCCCATGCGGCAAAAAGCACCACAATCGGGATCGCCACGATACGCGAGATGGTCAGAACATTCGGCAGATCTGTCAGCATTGGCGGGATGCTAGCCTATTTCCCGCGGAGCTGAAATGGTTTCTGGCGTCTGCTTTTCACCACTCACCCAGAAGTTTAGTGCAGGGCTGAAAACCGGGGTCAACCCGGCGTCCAGTCCGGGTGGAAATGCCCATAAACCGCCCTGGCTGTCTCCCGGTTGATCCCCGGTGCCGATTCGAGTTCCGGCAACCCGGCCTGTTTGACCCCGCGGGCCGAGCCAAACGTGTTGAGCAGCATCTTTTTCCGCGCAGGCCCAACACCCGGAATATCATCCAGCTCGGACGTCACCAGCGTTTTGGAACGCCCGGCCCGGTGCGTGGTAATGGCAAAACGATGCGCCTCATCGCGCAGGCGTTGCAGATAGTAGAGAACCGGGTCCCGTGGCTCGAGCTGGAACGGCGGTGCGTCGCCTGTGTGGAACCACTCCCGGCCCGCATCCCGGTCCGGCCCCTTGGCAATGCCCACCAGTTTGACACCCGTTACACCAAGATCATCCAGCACGCCGCGTACGGCGGAATATTGCCCTGCCCCGCCGTCAATCAGCAAAACATCGGGCCAGTTGGACAGATCGCCTTCCGCAGCTTCCTTCAACGCCCGCCCGAAGCGACGCTCCAGCACTTCCCGCATCATGCCAAAGTCATCACCGGGTGTGACGGGGCCTTTGATCAGGAACTTACGGTACGCCCTGCGGTCAAACCCCTCTGGCCCGCCGACAATCATCACGCCATAGGCGTGGGACCCCATGATGTGGCTGTTATCATAGACTTCAATCCGCTCAGGGGGCGCATCCAGCCCCAGCACGCGCGCCACGCCCTCCAGAAGTTTCGCCTGCCCGGCACTTTCCGCCAGTTTGCGGTGCAGCGCATCCCGCGCATTGGCGACGGCATGGTCCAGCACCTGCTTTTTCTCACCCCGCATAGGGTGCAGAATTTCTACCTTCCGCTCACGCCGCAGCGTCAGGGCTTCAGCCAGCAGGGCTTCTTCCGGCAACTCATGATTGACCAGAACCTGTGCCGGGCATGGCTTATCGTCATAAAACTGCGCAATGAAGGCGGCGAGAATATCACCCGGTTCCTGATCCTGCGTATGCGCCGGGAAAAAGGACCTGTTTCCGTTATTGCGCCCGCCCCGGATGAAAAACACCTGAATGCAGGCCTGTCCGGCTTCCTGCCAGATGCCAAACACGTCCGCATTTTGCAGAGAGGCCGGGTTGATCACGCTCGAATCCTGCATCTGCGCCAGTGCACGAATTCGGTCCCGCATGGTGGCCGCGCGCTCAAAATCCAGCGCCTCGGCCGCCCGGTGCATCTCGTCACTCATCTCTTCCCGCAGAACGTGATCCTTGCCGGACAAAAAGTCCCGCGCCTGCTCAACCAGCTTTGCGTAATCGGCCTGATCAATCCGGTCCACACACGGGCCGGAGCAGCGTTTGATTTGATACAGCAGGCAGGGGCGAGAGCGGCTGTTAAACACGGAATCGGCGCAGGAGCGCAGCAGAAAAACCCGCTGGAGCAGGTTAAGCGTCTGGTTAACCGCCCATGCGGACGCAAACGGCCCCCACAGGCTGGCCCCTTTCACCGGTTTGCCGCGATGTTTGGCAATCTGCGGAAACGCGTGCGCATCCGTGAGCATCAGCCAGGGGTAACTTTTGTCATCCCGCAAAAGGATGTTGTAGCGGGGCTTCATGCGCTTGATGTAGTTGGCCTCAAGCAGCAGCGCCTCGGCCTCGGTATGCGTCGTGACAATCTCCATGGAGGCTGTCTCGGACACCATGCGCCGCAGGCGTTCAGGCAGGCGGTTGACCTGCGTGTAGGACGTCACCCGTTTTTTAAGCGCCAGCGCCTTGCCAACGTAGAGAACATCCCCCTTCTCGCCCAGCATGCGATACACACCGGGGGAGAGCGGCATGGTTTTGAGCGCCTCCCGGATAACCTCCACCCCCTTAAGCGGGGTGGCAGGCCTGTTTTCTCCGGCGTCCGACGTAGTCGCGTTTGGGGAATTTTCAGATGTCATCAGGCGCTCTTTCGAGAAAATAATTTCATCCACTGATTTTGTGGATAAGTCTGTGGATCAGCCGGGCTTGACACCCCGAAATCCGCAGATTTCCCGTGGTCCTGACGCATTGCATATTTTTTAGCCAAACAAAGCAACCTATTGATTTAAAACAACTTTATATCGCATGTTGCGTAACCACTCCGCCACACCCGCAGACTTTATGGAAAATAAAGTCTGTCAAGGGTGGAAGTGGACAAATGCCCTAAAAATCCGGCTGTGGTTTTCAGCCAATTGTCCCGGTTTGTTCTGCCACAGCCTCCGCCTGCCCCAGCAGACGCATGAAGTTTCCGCCCCAGAACGCGGCAATCTCACTTCTGTCATACCCGCGGCGCAGGAGTTCCGCCGTCAGGTTCACCCCCTGCGTGGCGTTCTGCCAGTCGGCCAGCGCACCGCCGCCATCAAAGTCTGATGAAATCCCGACATGCTCCACGCCAATGCGGCGCACCACATAGTCAATATGGTCCACAAAATCGGCCACACCGGCAGAACGGGGCGCCTCGCCGTCGCGCGGTTTCAGGAACGCAGGCATGGCGGTAATCTGGATTACGCCGCCGCTGGCCTTTAACGCATCCAGCTGTTCATCATCCAGATTGCGCGGGTGGTCACACAAGGTCCGCACGCAGGAATGGCTGGCCACAACCGGCACGGCGGACGCCGCGACGGCCTGCAACATGGTCTTTTTGGACGCGTGCGAGACATCAATCAGCAGGCCAAGGCGGTTCATGTGCCGCACAGCCTCTCGCCCCAGAGCAGACAGTCCACCGTGGTTTTCCGGCTTATCGCCCAGACTGGGGCGATGCACCGCCGCATCTGCCAGCGCATTATGTCCGTTATGGGTCAGCGTGACATACCGAGCACCTTTGGCCCGGAACTGCGCCAGAACGGCCGGGTCATCCCCCATGGCGTAACCATTTTCGACGGCCGGAATAACGGCCAGTACGCCTGCTTTATATGCGGCCTCAATTTCCGCCACCGTGGAGCAGACACCTGCCGTAACGCCGTTCTGGCTGCCCTGCATGCCGTTGATCACATCCAGCATGGCCAGACACTGCGCCTGTGCCTGCGCATGCCCTTCAGCATCTACCTTTGCCTGCGCGATATAGGCCACAAAGCACCCGGCGGACATGCCACCCTTCTGCATTTTGGGCAGATCAACGCGGCGGGCGTCCGTGTCCTCAAAGGCGTCTCCCCGGTCCGGCCAGGGGATATCAATATGGCTATCCAGCGTGAACAGCGCGCGATGCAGCGCCTCGGCTTCGGCGGAAGGAGCAGGAGTCTGGCCCGTATGAGCCTGTGAGGAAGACGTCATGAGAGAAAAATGGTCCTGTCAGTCAAGATTACAAGGCGCACGCCCCGCCGCGCCTTTGCTTTATATGTGGCTGTTTTTTCTTGCTCCGCAAACCCGGATGCGCAATGGCTCATGCCCATGCGACTTGTGACATGGAACATCAATTCCCTCCGCCTGCGCCTGCCCCGGCTTGATGATCTGGTGGCCGCACTGGCCCCCGATATCATCTGCCTGCAGGAAACCAAGGTACCAGACCCGCTCTTTCCGGAAGAGGCCGTGCGGGCTCTGGGCTTTGAGCATCTGCATTATAAGGGGATGAAGAGCTACAACGGCGTGGCCATTCTCTCCCGCCATCCCATCACCCCGGTGGAGAATCTGCCGGGCTGGTATGGCAAGGAAGATTGCCGCCATGTGGGGGCTGTCATCAGCACACCCTCCGGCCCGGTGGAACTGCATGATTTTTATGTGCCCGCGGGCGGTGACATTCCGGACCCGGACACCAACCCCAAATTTGCGCATAAACTGGCCTTTGTGGAGGAAGTGACCGAGTGGTTTGCTGGCCGCAAGCCCGAACGCGCCATTCTGGTAGGGGACCTGAACATCGCCCCGCTGGAACATGACGTCTGGAGCCACAAGCAACTGCTCAAAATCGTCAGCCATACTCCGCCCGAGACCGAGCGCTTAAACCGCTGGCTGGAAACCGGCTTTGTGGACGCCATGCGGCATTTTGTCCCGCCGCAGGAAAAGCTTTATACATGGTGGTCCTACCGCAACCGGGACTGGCAGAAATCCAACAGGGGCCGCCGACTGGACCATGTGTGGGTCACTCCCGATCTGGTGCCGAACCTCAGCGGGATGACCGTCGTGCGGGAAGCGCGTGACTGGGTCAGCCCTTCCGACCATGTGCCCGTGGTGGTCGATTTCCAGTTTTAAGCCTGCCTTATCCTTGAAGAGAGCCGTTCCCAGCCTCTCTTCAAGTTCCCTCTGCCGTCCATGCACCCGCCTCAGTAACGATACTGCCAAAGCAGGCCCACGCTGCTGCCGGGGTCATTTTCCGGGGTGGTAAAGCCCGTCACGTTGCCGCCCGTGCCGACTGTGGTGTTCAGCTTGAGATGTTTGGTCAGGTCAACCTGCACCTGCGCCTGTGTGCCAGAGCCAGAGGTCGCCTGCTTGGCACCCACATACACGCCGCGCATTACATATTTCCCGGCTTCCACCGTTGTGCCGCCATTCCCCACGCCAGACCCGCCGCCAACCGCCAGACGGTCCAGATGCAGGGTTTTGCGCAGGGTGCCCATCGGGTCAAACGTCGTCACACCCGTCAGGGTCGCCAGTGCCGTGCCAAGCTCCACCATCTGGGTGGAGGAAAGAGAGTGCGCATCCGTGCCAAACAGCAGCATGGCCAGAACCTGATCCTGCGGCAGAGACGGAATGGATTCAAAGCTGATTTTCGGCGCGCTGGCATAGCCGCCCACCTTCAGCATCGCCGTTTCCCCGTTCACGGCGCGGTCTGCTTCAAAGTCCAGCGTGGGGTCCAGCTTGTGGTCCACGCTGCTGCCGTTAAAGGCCACGCGCCCCTTGGTGAAGTTGAGGGAAATCCCCGCCAGATCAAAATTCCCGCGTTTGAGGTCAAAACCACCACTGACGAGGGGAGCCGCACTGGTGCCTTTTACCTTGAGCTTGCCAGCCATTTCCGCATCCAGACCATGCCCGCGCACAAAGAATTTGCCCGGCGATGTCAGTGTCAGATCCAGCCCGATCACGCTGGCCGTCGCGCTGGTGGTTGCGGCTTTCTCGGCCTCTGTTTTGTCACCCGGACGCACAACATCCAGCCGCGCGACAGACGACGGCAGGGAGTTGGGAATGTTGATTTCCACTTTCCGCAAATCAACATTCCCGACCACATCCATCCGGCCTGCCGCCTGACCTTTAATGGTCATGTCCGAATTCATGATGGCTGTAATCAGATCACTGGAGACCGGCCGCGCATCCCGCGCCACAAAATGAATATCGACCGGCAGACCGGGCGCCAGCACACCAACCGAGCCCGTCACACCCATCGTGCCGTCGCCCGCTTTGGCGGTCAGGTTCTGGATAACAATGCTGTTGCCCTGCCCGACAATACGCCCGTTGATGGCGGACAGATGTACGCCCTGCGCAAAATCCTGAAACTCTGCGTTTTGCAGGTCTACGGTGCCCGCAATCCGGGGAGCCGCCAGCGTGCCCTCCGCCTGCAAGGCCAGTTGTACCTGTCCCAGAGCCTGCCGCGCCTGCGCGCCCAGATAGCCATTGGCAATGGCCAGATCCAGATGCCCGCTGGTCCGCAGACTGATCGGCCCGGTGCTGGTCAGCGGCGCTGTACCATTCACACCCAGCGCCAACTTTGCCCCGGCATCCGCCTGCATTCTGACTTTGGCGGATGTCCCGGCCAGATCAGCCGTTGCATCCAGATGCAGCGGTGGCAGAGACGCCGCGGCAGAGGCGCCCTGCATCCGCAAACCATTCCCCGACAGATGCACCTGCCCCTGCGGGCGCTCCATCGTGCCGCTTACCTTGGCCTGCATCGCCAGCGTTCCCTGTGCATGCAGGTCAGGCATAAAGGGGTGCGCCAGTGCGGGTGTCAGATTCCGCACATCCACCGTGGCCGCCAATGTGGGCTTGATGCGGCCTGCAATATCCGCCGTTGCCGGTTCCGCCCCCTGCGTCCCCAGCGTCACCCGCAGACGGTCCACCCCCATTGTCTCCCCAAAGGAGAGAAGGGCCGGAGCCAGAAGCCGCAGATTTTCCTGCTTTGCCGTCGCCGCGAGCTTTTGCAGGCGCACCTGTTTGGCAGGCAGGTTCAGCAGAGCCGCCGTATCGAGAGAAAGCGGGCTGCCAGACCATGTGGCCGGGCCGATCTGGGCCGTCAGCGCCATCGCATTGTCCGGTCCTCTGGCCGTTACCCGCGCCTGCCCGGTCATTCCTGCCGCAGCAAGGCCGCCGAGCTTCAGGGTAAGGTCCGCGTCCGGGTGGGCCGCCGGGTCTTTCACCGTCCCGGCCAGAGAGAGCCTGCCAATTCTGGCCTGCGGCATAGCCACATTGCCATCCAGTTTTAACGCGACCAGCGGCTTCTGATTAACCTGTGTGGTTTTAACGGATGCCGCCAGCGCGCCGGAAATCGGCTGACCGATGACGTCTTTCAGGTCTGCCAGACGCCCTATTTTGACATCCAGCGTGCCCAGCGGAACAACCTCACCCGCCGCCAGAGACAGTGCGCCTTGCCCCTGCACGCTGTTCCATGAGAGTTTTTTCAGATCAATCTGGCGTGCACCCGTCTCATCCTGCGCCAGCGCAACATTCAGCAGCAGCGGCGCACGATTGACGGAGCCATGCGCTTCAACCGTTCCCGCAGGAGCGGACGGCAGATGCGCCAAATCCGCATCCAGCACCACCGGGCCACGGGGCATGGTTGCCGTGCCGGGGTCCCCTTCCAGATGGAGCTTCGCGGCAAAATCCTGCATCAGCCCTTTGGCAGAGAGCGCAAGCGTGACCCCACCCCGCAGGGAGGGCAGTGCCCGGGCCAGATCCGGCAACGCCAGAGTGGATGTCACATCCAGATCCTGTCCGGTATTCACCCGCCCCTGCGCCTTGAGGTGCAAGGCCTGCCCGTCCACAGTCAGGGAGGCCAGATCAATCTGCTGCCCGGCAGCCTGCGCGGCCGGTTTATCCGCCTTTTTTGCCTCCTCGGTCTGCTTTGCCTCTGCACCGGAACCCGCAACACCTGACGGGGCAGGCTGTGCCGCACCCGGCTGTTTCGGCGTGACGGCGGGAGTGTGCGCAGACGCAGAGGCATCCGGGGCCGATGCCGGAGCGGAGGCCGAAGAAACTGAAGCGGCAGCCCCCGGTGCCGTATGGGGCCGCATAGTGGCTGCCAGCGCAAACGTGCCTTTGGGGCCAATCAGCCCCACGGCCTGCGGCTGGCCGCCGGTAATGGCCAGCGCGCCATCAGCTTTCAGGTGCGTATCACCCTCTGCCTGCGCAGGCAGGTCAAACTGCGCGGTCATTCCGGCATTGCCCTGAAGCGGCGTGCCCGCCACCTGCCCGATGGGGCGCAGGTCCGGCAGGCTCAGCGTCAGAGTGCCGCGCTGGGGGGCGGCTGTCAGAACGGACCCTGTCAGATGCAGGAGCGGATGCGAGATATCCAGTTGCAGTGGTTTGCCCGCCGGTTGCGGGGAGAGTTTTGCATCAAGCTGCACCGGAGCAGAGGCTAGAAGATTTGGCGCACTTCCCGGTATCCGCACGCCATCCGCCGTCATCACCAGATGCAGCAGATCCTCAACACCCGCCTGCCCGCTCTGGCCGGTAAAGTTTGCCTTCAGGGTGCCCACAGCAGCCCCGGCCGCAGCCAGCCTGTCAACCTGAAGCGTCGCGGTGCCATTGGGCGCGGTCATTTTGCCTTTAAGCTGCGCGGCAAGGTGAATGGCATCCCAGCCGATATCCGGCGTCAGAGCCAGTTGTGGCGACTCAAACTGCGCGGACAGGCGGGCCATATCCCCGGCCAGAAGGTTCAGTTCCCCTTCTGCTTTCGCCTTTACCGGCCCGGCGGATGCCGAAAACCCCAGTGCCGCAGCGTTTGTCGGGCCTTTAATATCCAGCGCGAGAGACAGCGGCGTAAGCTGTGGCATTTTCAGTCTGGCGGCCGCAAACCCGTCCGTACCTTCCTGCGCGTCCAGATGCAGACCCAGCTTGCCGCCGCCGGTCTGTGTCGCCAGATCAATCTGCCCGGATGCATCAAGCCGCTTAACATGCAGAGCAATGTCAGACTTCGGCAATGTGGGCAGCGTCAGCCCGTCAATCACCGGGTCAATGGAGGAGAGGCTGCCATGCCCGGCCAGCGAGAAACTGGCAGGCACGCCCGCCAGCGCCGCGCCCACGGTAATGCGCTGCACGGCCAGCGTGCGGATATCAACACTCAGCCCCAGTCTGGATTTCGCGCCAGAAGAGGGGGCCGCAGGCTGTGCCGTCGGGTCTGAAACCGGCAGACGCGGAATATTCAGTTCATCCGCTTTCAGGGCATAAATCCGCGCGGTGCGCCAGACCATGCTGAGCGGAGACCAGTTGAGGTCGATATTCCGCAGGGAAAGCCAGACGCCGTCTTTGTCCTTCAGGGCAATGGAGTCCAGATGGAAATTATCCGGGAAACGGCCGGACATCCCGGCAATGTTGACCATGCCGCCCGTCAGCGCTGTCGTCTGCTTCATCAGCAGCCTGCGCCCCGGCCCGGTATTGGCCCCGACCAGAATAACCCCTACCGCCAGAACGGTCACACCTGTCAGCACACCAGCGGAAAGACCCAGCACGCGGCCTGCGCGCCGCAGCGCGGAACGGCGCGGTGCGGGAGCGGTCTCGTTGTATTCAGTCATCAGAATGTTTCCCCAAGACCGATATACAGATCCCACTTGTCACCACGATAAGCGCGGTTCAGCGGCACAGCGACGTCAACACGCACCGGCCCGATGGGGGTGTAGTAGCGCACACCGCCACCCGCACCCACGCGCAGAGTGCCGGTAAACGGCATACTGCTGCTGCCCACCTGCCCGGCATCCACAAACCCGGCCATCCCAAAACTTTTGAACAGCCTCTGCCGGTATTCAATGGTCCCGGCATCCAGCGATGTCCCGCCAATTGCGTAGCGCGTGCGGCCATATTGCGGCCCCACGCCCTGCCAGCGATACCCGCGCACCGTGGCGCTGCCACCGGCATACATGCGCTGGTCGGGCGGGATATCGTAAGTCGATGCGCCCTGAATACTGCCAATCATGGCGCGCAGCGCGATGATGCTGCGCCCGGGTTTGCTGATCCCCAGATGTTTGAGGTCAAAATAGGTGGAGGCAGAGGCATTCAGGATCGCGAAGAAAGACGTGCCGCTCCCCTTATTGCCCAGAGAAACAGACGGCGTGGCGTTAATGCTGGCGCGTACGCCATGCAGGGCTGGCTCAATGGGGTTCCCAACGCCAGTATTGTCAAACGTCGCGCCCAGCGGTGCTGAGACAATGGTGTAATCGCGGCTCACGTTAAACTGCTCGATATTTTCCTGCTCAGCCGCCAGCCCAAAATTAACATTCCAGTGTTTATCAATCCGGCGGGTGATCCCGGCATTCACCAGAAACGCCGTCTGGCGATAAGACCAGAACAACTGCCGCAGAGCTTCAATCCGCACGCTCAGATTCTGGTTCCGGCTGTAAAAATCCGGCTTCATGAAATCGGCATACACATCATAGCCCAGCCCCTGCTGGGCGGAGCCACCAAGGCCGGTGATCAGCGCCGTCAGTTTCAGCCGTTCGGCATTGCCGAGAATATTATAGTGGGTCCACGTCGCACCCACACGTGCCCCGAGGTCTGTTGAATACCCGGCTTCTGCCCCTACGGAGCGGCGTTTGGCTTCCTTGAAGGTAAAGTCCAGCGGCATGGTGCCGTTCACGGGCTTTGTGGAGCCATCCTTTACGCCCACGTTGGAAAATACACCCAGTGAGCTGAGATCCTGCCGGGCCGCCTCAATTTTGGAGGGCTGGTAAAGTTCGCCTTCCTGCACGGTCAGTCTGCGGCGCACAAATTTTTCATGCACCCGCTTCAGCCCGTCCACATCAATCGTGCCGATATTCAGCACCGGCCCGGCGGAGGCCGGATAGATAATGTCCAGCGTATGCGTCTGCGGCTGGAGATACGCCCGCGGCTTATCCACCCGCGCCAGCGCATGCCCTTCTTCCCGCCAGACATCCAGCAGGTTGCCACCACTGCCCAGCACATCCTGCGCCACAGCATCCTGCCCGGTTTTCAGGCCGAACGCCTGTTGCTGCGCCTGCGTGAGGGCCACCGGCATATTGGTTTTGGGGTCAATGACCTTCACGGAGCCAAGATGATAAAGCGGCCCCTTCTGCACTTTGATCTCGGCAGTCACTTTCTCCCCTGCCGGGACGCTGTTCAGCCAGTCGGACAGCGCAGGAGACATCCCGTCTACCGTGACGGAGTCTTTCTCTTTGGCGCGATGCAGGGAAATCTGCACCGTGCCATCATAATAGCCGTAACTTTCCAGAGCAGAGCGCAGGCGGTCGTAGTCGTTGCGCACACGTCCGGCCAGAGCAAATGGCCCGACAGCATGGGTGGCCTGAAGGTTCAGCAGGTCAGAAGAAGACTTGAGCGCTGCATCCAGGTCCGCCTGTCCGCTGCCCGCAAGCTGGGTCACGTAAGGCTGCGGGTCCGCGGCCCATGCGCAGCCTGCGGCAGCCCCCCACAGCGTAACACCTGTCATGACACGATTCGCGGTCAGCACGAGGCCATCCAGAACGCCTTTACTGCTCACCTGCACGCACCTCTGCTCTCACGGCCTGTTCTTCTCCCCTGCCCCTGCGGGCGTGCATTCCGCCATTTCACGATCCCGGCGAGCGTCATGCCGTATCACCATGACAAAAATGAGATCATTTTCAGGCTTTATGGATTTCTCCGCCCCATAATCCCTTCTGCCATCTTGAACGCATCTTGCGAAGCACGATTGTCCGCAGGCATCAGTTCGCGTTATGAGGGCCTATGATTTGCCATTCCTGCAGCAAACCCGGTTCCTGCCCGTGCAAGGCAGCCTCAGGATCATGACGCGTAATTCCACCGCTCAGACGCGGTTTTCCGGAACCTCCGCGCCCCCGGAGCGTGATACAGTCTCCCCACTGCCCGCATGGGTGGAAAAGTGCTGCACGCTCAGGGCGCAGGTGCGTGGCGGGTTGCGGCTGGGAGCCATTACCCTGTGGGTCCCGCTCTCTGTCGGGTTTGAAGCCTGCCTGCTGCTGGTGCCCGGCACCCCAAAAATCCGCTGGACGCGGGTCATCTGGGGTGTGCTGTGCAAACTGCTCGGCCTGCGCATCCGCGTGATTGGCAAACGGGCTGGCACCGTTGGCGGGGCACGCGCCCGCGCACGGGGGGAACGCCCTGTTATTTATATTTCCAACCACTCCTCCTGGCTGGATGTGCTGGTTCTGGGCACGTTGCTGCCGTCCGTTTTTGTGGCCAAGGGCGATATCGAGAAATGGCCCGTTATGGGGCTGGTCTCCAAAATTGGCCGGACCATTTTTGTCAGCCGCCAGCGCAGCACCACCGGGCGTGAGCGGGACCAGATGATCAGCCGCATGGTGGACGGTGATAATCTGGTGCTCTTCCCGGAAGGCACATCGTCTGACGGCTCTCGCGTGCTGCCGTTCATGTCCGCCTTCTTCGCCATTGCCAGACTCCCCCGGCTGCGGAATGGCGAGAAAAGTCAGCTCCCCATTGTTTATGCACCGGGCATGTCCCCCATCATCCAGCCTATTTCCGTGGTCTATGATGAACTGGAGGGCCTGCCTGTTGCCCGGCTGCGCCGCCCGGTTTTTGCGTGGTACGGGGATATGGATCTCGGCCCGCACCTCTGGCAGCTTGTGCAGTGGCATAATTCCCGCGCCACCGTTGTTCTGCATGAGCCGCTGGACCCGGAACTCTTCCCCAGCCGCAAGGCTCTGGCGCAGGCGGCATGGAACGCTGTGGCGCAGGGTGCAGCGGATCTGCGGCAGAACCATGCAGCGCAACCTCAGCCCGGCCGGTGTGAACCTGCGGAAATTCCGAGCAATAAACCGCGCGTCACAAAACGTCTGCTTGACAGAGTGGCCCTGCATTTTGCTTCATACAGGAAGACACGGTAAGGACCCCTTCTATGGTGCATTGCTCCTCCGTTTGCGGAAAAGAGTCTTGACCTCTGGCCTGACTGGCCTGATTTCCTCCCCCTGCCGTATGGAATGGGCCTGCGGTGTGCCGGAGCCGCTGCTGTCATGACTGGACTTCCCCCTTCCTCCCCCGCCCCGCGTGGCCTGCATGTCATTACATGGGGCTGCCAGATGAACGTGTATGACAGCGCACGGATGAGCGATGTGCTGCGCCCGCTGGGATACCAGCCGGTGGAGACACCCGCCTCGGCTGACATGATCATCCTCAACACCTGCCACATCCGCGACCGCGCGGCGGAAAAAGTCTTTTCCGAACTGGGGCGCCTGAGAAAAATCAAGGAAGAGCGGGAAACAACCGGCCAGCAGACCATTATTGCCGTGGCAGGCTGTGTGGCGCAGGCAGAGGGGCAGGAAATTCTGGCCCGTGCGCCCTATGTGGATATCGTCCTCGGCCCGCAGACCTACCATCGCCTGCCGGAAATGGTTGCCCGCGCCGCCCGCGCTGGCGGCGCGGTGATTGAGACCGATTTCCCCGCAGAGCAGAAGTTTGACTTCCTGCCCGATGCCGCCGCCCCGCAGACGCCGGGCAACCTCACCGCGTTCCTCACTATTCAGGAAGGGTGTGACAAATTCTGCTCCTTCTGCGTGGTGCCTTACACGCGGGGTGCGGAAGTCAGCCGGTCCGTCACCTCTGTTCTGGCAGAAGCCCGCCGCATGGTGGAAAGCGGCGTGCAGGAAATCAGCCTGCTGGGCCAGAACGTAAACGCCTATCACGGCACCGGGCCGGATGGAGACGTCTGGGGGCTGGCAAAGCTGGCCTATGCTCTGGCCGCCATCCCGGGCCTGAACCGCATCCGCTACGCCACATCCCACCCGCGCGATATGGATGATGCCCTGATTGCCGCACACCGCGATCTGCCGGAACTCATGCCTTATCTGCACCTGCCCGTGCAGTCCGGGTCCGACAAGATCCTGCGCGCCATGAACCGTGGCCACACAGCGGATGATTACCGGGACATTGTCCGCAAGCTGCATGCCGTACGCCCGGACCTTGCCCTGTCTTCAGACTTTATTGTCGGGCATCCGGGAGAAACGGATGAGGACTTTGAGGCCACCATGCAACTGGTGCGGGATGTCACCTTCGCACAGGCCTATTCCTTCAAATATTCCCAGCGCCCCGGCACACCGGCCGCCGGTGCCCCCCTGCAGGTGCCCGAGGATGTGAAGGACGCACGTCTTCAGGCTTTGCAGGCCCTGCTGCGTGAGCAGCAGGATGCCTTCAATCAGTCTCTTGTCGGGCAGACAGTCTCTGTTCTGTTCACATCAGAGGGCCGTAAGCTCGGCCAGATTGCGGGCCGCACACCATGGCTCCAGCCGGTGCATGTTGCCGGAACACCGGACCTGATTGGCCGTGAAGTGCCTGTCCGGATTACCGAACGTCTGACAAACTCCCTGAACGGCATTCTGGAAGAGGAGACCGTTTACGCTTGAACACGACCGACCAGCCCCTGACCTCCGCACCGGAAAAACCGGTTACCCTGCTGTTTGAAGATAACGCGCTGCTGGCCCGGCTCGTGGGGGACCATGACCGCAATCTGCGCCATATGGAGGAAGGGCTGGACATACAGGTTGCCCATCGCGGCAACCGGATTTCCATCCGCGGCACACCGGCGGATGTCGCCATAGCCCGTACAACGCTGAGCACCCTTTATCAGAAACTGGCCGCCGGGGGCATTGTCGATGTCAGCACGCTAGAAGCTGTCATCCGCATGACTCAACTGCGTGAAAGCACAAGGCACACCGATATGCAGCGTTCAGCCCCCGCTCACCAGACCACGCACGCCACCTCCCACACCGACTCTGCCGGGACGTTCCCGGCCCTGAAAATGCGCCACGGCGTGATTGAACCCCGCTCCCCCGGTCAGGCCGCCTACATGCAGGCCCTGGCCAAAAAGGAGATGGTGTTCGGCATCGGGCCCGCGGGGACCGGCAAAACCTATCTGGCCGTGGCACAGGCCGTCGCCATGTTGCAGGCGGGCTCCGTAGACCGCATCATCCTCTCCCGCCCGGCGGTGGAAGCAGGGGAACGGCTGGGCTTTCTGCCCGGTGACATGAAGGACAAGATCGACCCTTACCTCCGCCCGCTTTATGACGCCCTGCACGATATGCTGCCGGGGGATCAGGTGATGCGGCGCATGGCCGCAGGGGATATTGAGGTCGCCCCGCTGGCCTTCATGCGCGGGCGCACGCTCTCCCACGCGTTTGTCATTCTGGATGAAGCCCAGAACACCACCATCGCGCAGATGAAGATGTTTCTGACGCGTCTCGGGCCGGGCTCCCGCATGGTCATTACCGGAGACCTTACCCAGATCGATCTGCCCACAGGCACCACATCCGGGCTGAAAGATGCTCTGGAAACGCTGAAACATGTCAGCGGCATCAGCATCACACAATTTGACGCAGCAGATGTGGTGCGGCACAGACTGGTCGCGCGCATTGTAGAAGCGTATGATGCAAGGACGACGGCTCTCAGGGGATCGCCCCGCAATAACGGCCGTCAGGAGAACAATGGAACCGCCAAGTAGCACAAGCCACGTTCACGCAAGGAACGTGGCTGGCCCGGAAAATCCTGCCTCAGCGGGCTTTTTCCCATCCTGCGCGTTTGAAGAAACGCCCGAAATTCTGATAGAAGACCGGCGATGGCACTGTTACGTGCCCCGGCCGGAGCAGGTCATACGCCGCGCACTGGCCGCCTGTGAGGGCTATGGCCGCCAGCCCGGCAGCGTTGTGCTCTCAACAGACCGTGTGGTGCGCGTTCTCAACGGGCAGCATCGCGGCAAGCACCGCCCTACCAATGTTCTGACCTTTGACCCACCCCCCGGCATTCCGGGCGGCGATATTATTCTGGCGCTGGAAACCGTTCTGCGGGAAGCCCGGCAGGCAGGCAGGCCGGTCAGTGACCATCTGGCGCATCTGATCGTGCATGGCAGCCTGCATCTGGCTGGCTATGACCATCATCAGGCGGGGGAAGCCCGCGAAATGGAAATGCTGGAGGCGCGCCTGCTCTCCCGTCTGCATGTTCCTAATCCATGGAAACCACGGGCATGAGCGAGTACGACTCTTCACGGTCTGAGGGGCAGGACACACCGTCCCGCGGCCTGTTCTCCTTTTTAAGCCGCAAGAAGCAGGCCCCCGGTCTGCGCAGTTCCATCGCCGCCCTCGTGCAGCAGGCCGCCAATGAATCGGAAACACCGGAAGGTGAAAAACCGGAACTGGACCGGCAGGAGCGCGTGCTGATTGCCAACATCCTGCGGCTGAGAAATATCTCGGCGTATGATGTGATGATCCCGCGCCCGGATATTATCGCCATGCCGGTCTCCATCAGTCTGGATGATGCTCTGGCCATGATGCGGCGGGAAAACCATTCGCGTATGCCGGTCTACCGTAACCAGCTCGATGATATTGTCGGCATGATCCATGTGAAGGATCTGATCGCCTATGTCGGCACCAGTGAGGCGTTTGACATCGAGCTTCTGCTCCGCCAGCCGCTGATGATTGCCCCGCAGATTCCGGTAATGGACCTGATGCTGCAAATGCGTCTGCGGCAGACACATCTGGCGCTGGTGATTGATGAATATGGCGGTGTGGACGGTCTGGTCACCATTGAGGATCTGATTGAAACCATCGTCGGTGATATTGCCGACGAGCATGATGAACCCGCCGCCACCATGATCACGGAGCGCCCGGACGGCACCTATGACGTGGATGCCCGCTGCCCGGTGCAGGAATTTGAACACCAGATTGGCGCGATTCTCACCGCGTCCGAAAAGGAAGCGGAAATCGAGACCATTGGTGGCCTCGTGTTCCGCATGGCGGGCCATGTGCCAACCCGCGGAGAAGTGCTGACGCACGAAAACGGGTATGTCTTCCGGGTGCTTGATGCGGATGCCCGGCACATCCGCCGGGTGCGGGTGCGTAAACTGCCAAACGCGGCAGACCCCACCGGCAACACGGGCGAGAGTAACGCCGAGACAACGCGTACGGGTTGACGGACAGGCACTTCTGCCGTCATCCCTAAGTCTGTACTCTGTTCAACCAGTCATGAAACCGGGATTGCCCATGTCCTTTTCACGCCGCTCTCTTCTTGTCACCGCTGGTACAGCTCTGGCCGCCACGGCAACGCATGGCCTGGCCTTCGCCGATACGGCAACCGGGGCAGACCCGCGTATGACAACGCGCCAGCTTGGTGACCCGAACGCAAAGGTGGTGGTGGAAGAATGGTTCTCCCTCACCTGCATTCATTGCGCCCACTTCTCTGAAAACACCTTCCCGCTGGTCAAGAAAAACCTGATCGACACCGGGAAAATCCGTTACGTCTTCCATGATTTCCCGACAGATCAGCTTGCAACCGTTGCAGCCATGGTCGCCCGGACCCTGCCGCCGGAACGCTATGAGCCCTTTACGGCGTCCCTGCTCGCCAGTCTGGACCGCTGGGCCTACATCAAGGACAGCAGCCCGCTGGACGCCCTGAAGAAAATGGCGGCCTTCGCCGGGATGCCGGGCGATGTGTTTGATAAAACTGTCGCGGACCAGCAACTGATGCAGTTCATCCTGTCTCAGCAGACGGAAGCGCAGGACAAATATCATTTCGATTCCACGCCGACTTTCCGCTTCAACAACAAAATTCAGCTCTCGAACGACATGACGTACGAGGCCTTCACCAAAAATCTGGCTGACGCCAGCTGACGCGCCTCATCTCCGTCATCCGGCCGTAAGTCCCGCCCTGCATGACCGTCCGTTTCGTCCGTTTGCGGATTGTCGGGTTCAAAAGCTTTGCTGAACCCGTCACTGTAGAAATTCTCCCCGGCCTGACAGGCATTGTTGGGCCTAACGGCTGCGGCAAATCCAACGTGGTGGAAGCGCTGCGCTGGGTGATGGGGGAATCCTCCGCCCGCTCGCTGCGCGGCGGAGAAATGGATGATCTGATTTTTGCCGGCACAGCCGGGCGGCCTGCCCGGTCTCTGGCGGAAGTGACCGTCACGCTGGAAGGCACACAGGGCCACGGCCCTGCCGCCTTTGCGGATCAGGACGAACTCCAGATTACCCGCCGGGCCGAACGCGGCTCCGGCAGTGAATACCGCATTAACGGCAAACCCGCGCGCGCGCGCGATGTGCAGACGCTGTTTGCCGATCTGGCCTCCGGGGCGCGCTCCTCCGCCATGGTCAGTCAGGGGCGCGTGGCCATGCTGGTGGGAGCCCGGCCGGAAGAACGCCGCTCCATTCTGGAAGAAGCCGCGGGCATTACTGGCCTGCATGCCCGCAGGCATGAGGCGGAACTCAAGCTCCGGGCGACAGAAAACAATCTGACCCGCGCGGAAGATCTGCGCCAGCAACTGGAAACCCGGCTGGGCGGCCTTGCCGAACAGTCCCGCGAGGCCAGCCGCTACCGCGAACTCTCCTCCGCCCTGCGCGATGCTGAAACCGAATTGCTGGCCGTGCTGCATGCCCGCGCCCGGCAGGCGGTTGAACGCGCCATTGAGACCGCAGCCCGTGCCCGCCATGCCCTGACAGAGCATGAGGAAGCCGCAGAAGGCGCCGTCATAACGGAATTTGAGGCCAACCAGAAACTCCCTGTCCTCCGTGCCCGCGCGGATGAGGCCCGGACCGTGCTGGAGCGCTGCCGCGTAACAGCGGAAGGTGTCACACGGGAAGAAGAACGCGCCGCAGCACAGGCCAGAAGTGCGACAGAACGCCTCCGGCAGCATGAGGCCGATACAACCGCTGCCCAGACGCGCGTGGAGGATGCCACCAGCACGCTGGAACGCCTGAACACGGAAAAAGCCGAGGCAGATGCCGCCGAGACCTCGCTCCCGCAAAGAACTGCCGACGCAGAAACGCGCCAGACAGACCTGACGCAGGCTCTGGCCGGGAGTGAACAGACCCTCGCCCGGCAAGCCGAAACACTGGCCGCCGCCCGCGCCCGCAAACATCGCGCCACGGAAGAACTGGAAACCGCCACCACCCAGCTTACCCGCGCTTCCAACGCTGTTTCTGCTCTCCAGACCGAACTCTCCGCCCTGCAGGACCGCCTGCCATCAGATGAAAGCATGGCGGCCGCAGCAACAGCCGTGCAGGCGGCCCGCGCTGCCCAGACCGCTGCCCGCACAGCGTTTGAAGACGCTGATCGCGCCCGCTCCGAAGCCAGTGTGGCGCTGTCCATCGCCCGTAACGATGCAGAAAATGCCCGCCAGACGCAGGCTGAAACCCGCAAGACGCTGGAACGCAGCCGCGCAAAACTCACCACCTTGCGCTCCGATCTGGCGCAGCTTGAAAAACGCCATGCGGAAACACAGGGCGCCCTGCTGGAAGACACGGCGCTTCAGACCCTGAAAGACAAGGCAACGCAGGCCGCCACTGCGCATCAGGCCGCCACGGTCACGCTGGATACGGCGGATGCGACCCGGCGCGAGACCTCCGCTGCCCTCACGCAGGCCAGCCGCACGTTTCAGGAGCACGAAAGTCACCGCAAAACAGTGGACGCCACCTGCGCCGCTGCGCGGACGGCTCTGAACCGCGCCCGTCAGGAAGAAGAAACACTCACGCGGGGGCTGCAACAGGCACAGGCCGATGCCCTGCCGGAGGACACCCTCAAAGCGGCCCAGACTGCCCGCGCCACACAGGAAGACAAACTCCGCACTGTCACCGAGGCTCTGACGCAGGCAGACTCCAGCCTGACAGAGCTGAAAACAGCCCATAACGACGCGCTCACCCGCCAGAACGCGCTGCACACGGAACTCATGCGCCTTCAGGCGCAGGCCGACGGGCTGGCTCAGGCGCTGGGAACGGACACCGCCACGGCGGAAGAGCCTGTCTCCGCCCGTATGGAGATCCCGGAAGGATATGAGGCCGCTCTGGCTGCGGCTCTTTCAGAAGGGCTGGATGCTCCGGTTGCGGACACGGCTGCGCGCGGCTGGCATCTCCTGCCCCCTTCGGCTGCTCTGCCGCCCCAGCCCGGTAACGCCACGCCCCTCAAAGCACATATTCAGGCCCCGGATGCGCTGGACCGCGTGCTGTCCTGCATTGGTCTGCTACCGGACGGCGTGGATGGTCTCTCACTTCAGGCCGACCTCAAACCGGGGCAAAGCCTTGTCTCTCGTGCCGGAGACCTGTGGCGCTGGGATGGGTTTTATACCCGCGCAGGGGAGCCGGACGCCGCAACCCGCCGCCTTGGCCAGCGCCGGATTCTGAAAGAAACCGAACAACGGATTGAAACGCTCCGGCAGGATGCGCCGGGCGTTGAGCAGACTGTTACGAAAACCAGCGCTGCCTTGCAGGAGATGGAGCGGCAGGCCGCTGAGCATCGGGCGCAGCGCGCAACGCTGGAACGCGCCTTACAGCAGGCCCGCACGCAGGAAGCAGACCTTGAGCGTCGGCACGCGGCCTCCCGCGCCCGGCTGGATGGCCTGCGTCCGCAGCAGGAACGCGCCGTTGCCGCAAAACAGGATGCCGAAGCCGCACTGACCGCCGCCATAGCGGCACAGGACGCGCTCCCGCAGACGGAAGCCCTGAAAACGGCTCTGGATCAGGCCCGCCAGAAAGATTCGGCCGCCCAGCAGGCTGAGCAGCAGGCCAGAACCGCCCTGAAAATGGCGGAACAGCAGCTTCGCTCAGCACAGGACACCCTAACCCGTGCGGAAAATCAGCAGGCTACGGCCAGTTCCCGGCTGGAAACGCTTCTGCCGGAACGGGAGCGCCTGCGGCAGGATGTGTCGGCGGAAGAAACCACCTTACAGGATCTGGAAACCCGTCTGACCGCCGGGCAGGCTGACAAGCAGATAGAAGAAACCCTGCATGCGGCCCAGATGCGGCAAACTGAGGCCGAAGCCGCCTGCCGCACGGCAGAACAGGCCGCCAGCACCGCAGAAACCGCAGTGCAGCAGGCCGCGCAGCAGCACCAGACGCTTCAGGAACTCTCGCTTGAACTCCGCTCCCGTCTGGCGGCCCTCACCCCGCGTCTGGAAACACTTCAGACAGAACAGACAGAAGCCGAAGAGCGGAAAGACCGCGCCACCGCAGCACTGGAAGAAGCGGCAGCCGCGCTCCCTGAAAGTGGGGAGGAAACTCTGGACGCCCTGCGCGCACAACGGGCCGCCCTCTCTGCGGAGCTGGAACAGGTGCGGGAACTCCGGGCGGCGTTGCAGGCGGAAAAAGCCACACTGTCCAGCAAGCAGGCGTCTCTGACCGCCGCCATACAGGACTGGACAACCCGCGC